>JBBPJV010000002.1:0-127712 GCA_038088915.1 Sutorius aff. eximius
TGATACCAACCCTTGTGCAGGGTTTTGTACATTCATTTCCTTGGACGCGAGGCTTTTTTCATGTGAGCGTATACCAAACCCACGGATATGTCACTGACTGAAGGTGTGGGCATGCGAACTATCTGGTCCCAGGGCATGTATCCCAATCCCTGTATCCTGCTTTTATGGCTCGGCTATCAAATTTATTTTCGCACAAGTCTCATGACCCTTGAGAAGATTGACTTAATAGACGGGAAGATTGACGAGGAAAGCGGCAGCCGGAGAAGAAGCTGGGAGATTTTGCGGGGAAGCGGGGGTGCATGGAAGAAGACATCATGCTATAATGGGTTATGCTTATTGACGGGTGACGCCAGCAACAAGTCAGCAGGTCCAACCTCGATGGGTTACGAATTGGGCTGTTTTGCATGTTCGTGGCGAGGCGCGGGGAGGGGAAACTGAACGGAATCATAATTATAAGTCAATTGAAGGTAGTACAAGGGGTGCAATGACTAAGAGACAAAGGATCTTGCGGGCGTATAGTAGTACAGATGCAATTGCCAAGTGTAGGTGGGTGGAAGATTACCAACATTAACGGTGAGGAGTACAGGGATCGAAAGGATTGCCAGTATCGGGGGTGTCACGTACGAATACTGGTATTCGCGGCTAAAGTCCTGCCTGACGCAGATGGTTGGCGTTGGCATTTGGCGGTGTGAAGAGCGAGGAGAACCTCGGCATTGTCGTTCGCATTTAATACATCACGTATGGACCTTTCTGCCAGTATACATGTCTGAGGGTGCTGGTCGGGAAAAGATGAAAGAAAGGTGAGTATCGTGACTCACTCTGCTATAACCGCCGCGCTGAAGAGGGCGACGAGAGATGGCGATAGCATTGTGAATACTATCGTATGCGTACCTTCGCCTGAAGAGATTGAACTATCAGTGCGAGTTGAGTGCCACCAAACAAAGTGTACGGACAAGACGCTCTCGAGTTCGCTACGAGAACGAGGGACGATGAACAAGTCTGAACCAGAGAGGTAGCGGTTGAATGCCTGGTAGGAGGCACACCCTGCGACGAGGGTCTCGTTGAAAGAGGGATGGTCCTGGTCCCAAGTGGACCAATTTTGGCTGTGGAGGGATAAGAAGGGGATATTTGGGGAGAGGAGGGACATACGTGAGATGGGAGTGGGCGAGTGCCTCTGAAGTGTGGGGTGCGAGGAAGCGATCCATGGAGAGAGCGAGGGGAAAAAGGACGGACGGGCGAGAGGTCTATTATATATACGTGTCGTAGAATAATTGATTGGCGCTGTCGTGCGAGTACAGGAAATGTGGAATTGAGCGTCTTATTCCAGAATATTAAGAATTAAAAATCAACATGATGGGGCTCGCAAAAACAAAACAAATTTTGCCGCGACTCGGCATTTTGCGGGGAACGTTTTACCAAGTTGCCTTTTATAGTTCGCACGTTCGATAAAGGCTGCGTTTTACGACTCATCGCCGATCCACGTCGACCTCATCCCTCCGCACTTCACTATGCGGCGCCAGACTGCGCCGCCGCCATCTTACCATCACCCCCGATCAGATAGCCATCCTGTATTTGAACCGCATTGCTGGTTGCCACTCTGGACGAACATGCGTTGCAGTGTCCGAGGCCTCCGTACCTTGCGGCCGCCCGAGTCATTGACATCGCCCCTGATTTGCATAGCCAGAGCTAGCAATGCCTGACGCGTGACTCAAGGTTTCCAGTGAAAACAGGCATTCATTATTGGTCAGGTGGTCCGGGTCCTATGGCTGCCGTCTTTCCGGTACATATAAGATCATTTGGCGACAAGCCCCAAGTCGGCCGAGCCGGGACTCCTTCCATGGAGATTGGTGTGGTGTCATGTGTACCCTCATGCCACGGCAAACGGATGCCCGAGGTTGCAGCATAACAAGACCTCGGATAATCACGCCACCCGTTCGCAGATGCACGGGTGGTAGTTCTCATCATACACTTGCGGTCGTCGGTGCGCAGTCGGCCGAGACGATTGGCGTCGAAGATGATATCACTAGAGAGATACCCCCATATGGAGTGCCGAGCCGCTCAACTGGCTCGGACTCTCGTGGACGACAGTAGATCCGCCCGCTCTCCACCTTTTCCCCAGTGGTCTCGCTGTAGATGGCATGCTCGAAACATGCCATTGCCCATGAAATACTGTTTTGCCGGCTCCTGGTTCGCTGCCTGCCTTTCATTCCTTTTTCGGCCGTACGCTGATTCAGCGCCAAATGACAGTGAGGACACTTTTGTGAATTAGTCAGCGGTCCTGACTAATTCACAGAGTAGTGTGTTCCCCATAATGGGTATGATGCATCATCCTGTCGGTAAGCCGCGACGTTCCACTTGATATTTCGAGCTCCACATCGTCGACCATTGTTTGTCATATCTTCGTTAGCCTATTCTATTTACCAGAACGTTTCAATCACCCAAAATGGCTGTTTCCCGCGTCGTCATCAAGAAGGTGCTCGCTGTAGAAACGGAAGAAGTTCCTTCACCTTCCTGACGATCGCCGCACCTCCTGATGACTTTCTAGGGTGTAGGCGCACGCGTCCGGCGCTCCATCGGATCTATGAACCTACGCAGCTTGACTCCCTTCTTGATGCTAGATCACTTTCATGTCTCAAAAGGCGCCGTAAGCACAGACCATCCCTTTTCCATATCTACATCTACCGCCGACCCACAACCGATCTCCCTCAGGGTTTCCCAGATCACCCCCATAGAGGCCAAGCAACCGTAACATACATGCTTGAGGGGTAAGATACCGTCATGCCGTGGCATCGCGGCTTATCCTTTATCCGCTCAAAGGTCGAGTCGTCATGAAGACTCTGCAGGACATGCTGGAACGATCGAGGCCGGTGGCGTTCAATGGATGTGTGCTGTACGTCAACCGCGATCGTCTTCCATACGTACCCATTTCATCATGCTTCCACAGGGCAAGGGTATCATCCACGCCGAGATGCCAGTACACGCTCCGGGAGTTCCCGAACCAAGGGGACTCCAACTCTGGATTGATTTGCCAAAGCAGGTACGATAATGCATCCTAAGATGGCCCATAAGTAGCACGGCCATTTACGTCTTTCTGCTTCGCCGTATACAGTTCAAGATGGTGGTAAGTGACCACTTGTGGGGGACTCTCAAGTTTCTTCTCGAATTGATTATGCCTTCTAGGAACCTTCTTATCAGGAGCTGGACCCTGCGTCGTATGCTTATCGATTAACCTCCCTGAATATTTACCGATGTGAAATAGCATTCCAATCGCTTATCCCAATGGCACCAAAGGGACCATTAGTATTAGAGTGATCAGTGGGAAGAGTCACGGCATCGAATCCCCTGTTCGACCACTTGGCGGTTGCTGGTACTTCCACGTAATAATGAAGAAGTCGGGGGATAGCATGTTCCAGGATATCCGTGAGTCATCCCCGTTTTCTGATCGGATCGCGGCTGAGATCACTTCCATAGCCATTGGTTGGGCATCGTTCATCTACCGTGGGCACTGTCTCTCAGGCGGAGTATGGAGACTGATATTGCGCAATCAGTTTGGAAGGGGGCTATTTCCGTTGGGGACGATGGGGTCATGAATGACAGCTTCCATACTCTTGTGCTCTCCAACGAGAGTGGAGAGACTGGCGCGAGAGTTACGGCTAACAAAGATGACACCGAGTTCGTTTTGGTATGTTCCTTCCATCAGAGTCCGATGTTTCTGGCTGCGAACGTCCCACAGGCTGCAGCTGAACCTCTTGACCAAACCGTTTTCCAACATGGCCCGTTTGTAATGACATCGCGTGAAGAGATACAGAAGACGCTGATAGACTGTAATTACCTAGCTGGCCCTTCACGCGCACACTCAGGACCTTCACTGACATTTCCAACTAGATCAAACGGGCAGGAATGGCTTTGAAATGGCCCATACATGGAAAAGCAAGATAGGGAACTAAGCGAGCCCCTGGTCCTTATTGCAAGTGATCAGCTGCCAATCAAACCTCCAACTCGTACAGTACTGTAGGATGTAACCTACCACTTTTTTCTACAACATGAGCATTTTGTTTGTTCTTAATCCATCTCATCTACGTGCTTCATCTGTTCCCATACATCCCCCTCATCCTCTCCGGCAACTGTGTGTGGTTTCCCTGCAACACTTTGATCCCAGACAATTACAGCAGGTGTTGCGGTCATGTATACTTTACTGAGCACAGTACCTTGTCCCTCTTGTTTCTTTCCGACTTCGGTAGCAGGCGGGAATGTGCTGTGAACGCGGGTAAAGCGATCCAGAGACACGGACGCGAGGATTGACGGAGCTACAGCCAATGAATTCACAGCGCCAGATATCCCTGGCAACATGTTGACATCATGGAGAGCCTGGAATGCTGAAAAGACGCATACCCTTGTATCCATAAGCGACTCTGCCAGTACGTAAATCAAGTGCAAAGAGATTGGTCCCTTGATCTGATATGAACACTTCGCTGGAGATTGGAACCACGGGGTCGATGGTGGATAAAAAATGTGGTGTTTTTAATTTACTCACTGCTCCGACAAACCCTTTTCGACCGATTTAACACCACCCACTTTACCGATGCCTCTAAAGTCGCTGACGGGTCGCGACCCCGAACGTGTGTCATACCTGCGGAGATCGCCAAGCCGGGTGCCCGCAAGGATTTGGGGTTGAGTCGATGATGGAATATACGTGAGACAGGTATTATGGACTGGCTGACGTAGTCCCAGGTGGTCGTTCGCTACATTTTTTGCACGCCAGACTTCGCCGGGAAACAAGGCCACCCCTCTTTTTCGTTTTTTGCTGCTTGTGGGGGTTACGGAACTATCTGTCCGCGACTCGAAGGCACGTTCGGTATTCCAGACTGAGATTTCGACTTCGTCACCACCATAAGCAAAGGTTTCTTGGTCGGGTCCCAGACGCCAGTCTGCGAGTCGCGATGGGAGCGCGCCAAGTTTATGTGTCAAGCCAGTACCGTCGCTTGTAGAAGTCAATCGAAGTGCGCCATTAGAGGCGCACGAATATACAGTACTTTTACAAGGAATTTCCACTGAGCGGGTTTCTTGGCTATGTTTGTTTTTATCACTCACTTTTGTGTCGAAGCCAGACCGACGAAAGAGTGGTCCGCTGTAAACCTTGTTTCATTCCATTCATGACGTTGCTCTATGCCATCCTCGCCAGACAACGATGCGAGACGAAGGGTACCATCCGCGTGTGTTGAAGCCAACTTGCCTTGGGCATTATTCGTTGCGTTCGGCTGGTTGATGTGAGCGGGAAACGCACCAGAGTCGAATCGCTCCTATTGAGCGCTAATTTCTGTACGCTTTGCTTGCGACCGGCCGAGGTGCCATCCTGCAGGGTCCTTAACAGTAGCTTGTCTGCTGACGATGTGTCCGGGTCGTATGAGACAGATTTTATGCTGCCCAGCTCATCGCCGGTCAAAAATCGAGGCATGTTATCGTCGTGACGTGACAAGACGTGAGCGTTCCCGAGCTGGTTGATACTCTCTCATCAACCTCGAGGTCAATTATCACGAACACTATGGACGGACCCTTGAAGGAGCTGGAAAAGCTCAGAGCTTCGACGGAGAACTCAACAGGAAAAATCCCGTCCGTGGAAAGTTCCCTGGATGCTCTGCTCCAGTCCTTGTATGAAGTTAGGAGCAGAATCGAAGCTGGCACCGTCACTCAAGACACGTTCGCGTTACTCACACAGACAATAGAGAGCAAGAAGAAGGAGATAGACGAGAAACAAAAGGAGGTTTACAACGCGATTGCAAGGGTCGGAAAGGCTTTGGACAAGGTCCGACTCGGTCCCCCGTGCGCAGAGTGCATGCTCATTTGTTTTCTAGAGATTCACCCTGCCCTTGCCCACTTATGACCCACTCTTCACGTCTCATCCTGCAAAGGAAGCATTGGATCGAACGATTGCCCTGCACCTCCTGCGTACTGGCCAATTTTCCACCGCGGAGACCTTCATCGAGGTACGTCAACTGTCCCTGCTTCATTAACTTGCTGGCCAATGGCATGCACAGGAGTCTGGCGTCGATATCGCCTCTGAACAGCGTAGCCAGTTCGTGGAGCTTCACCGCATCTTGACAGCACTCCGCAGACAAGATGTGGGTCCCGCGCTTGAGTGGGTGCTCCTGAACGTATGGTTCCCTCGCTTGCAGGCTGACAAACAGCGTTAGATGGTCTAGGAAGAATCGCTCGTTCCTTCGTTCACGGTCTTCTCCGTTGGAATTCTACCTCCACCGTTCTCAGTACATACGACTGCTCCTTTCATCCGATCCATCCAATCCCACGCCAGCGATATCATATGCGAATGCCGCTTTGCGAGGCTTCTATCCTGAACACGCGCCCGAGTTTAAACGCCTCATGACTTGCTTGGCTTACGTTCCCAAGCAGAAGCTCGAGCGTTCCCCATACGCAGATCTTGCTTCACCTTCGCTTCACACAGACCTTGAACCACTTTTTGCGAAAGAATACTGTGCGAGTCTAGGGATGAGCCGACAAGTACCCCTCCGAGTCGTTGGTGATATCGGTGGTGGAGGCGCACTGGCAAGGATTGAAAAGGCGCGGACGGTAATGAAAGAGAAGAAGAGCGAGTGGAGTCAGAGCGACGAGCTCCCTGTGTGCTTTACATCTGCATGTGGCTTTGTGACGGCTGACGGTATTGTCTGCACAGATTGAGATACCTCTGGCACCAGAAAACCGTTACCATTCGATCTTTGCGTGTCCTGTCTCAAAAGACCAGTCTACGGAGCAGAATCCACCGATGATGATGACCTGTGGACACGTTATAACAAAGGACAGCCTGCAGAAGCTTAGCAAAGTTAATGGGTTCGTCCCCTCTATATCTTCTGTCGCCTGTAACTGACACGTTTACAGACGTGTCAAATGTCCATATTGTCCAACGGAGTCAATGCAGGGCAATGCTCTGCGAGTATATTTCTAGTATAGCAGACCCTAATGTCGACCCATTGTGATGTTTAGCTTTAGTTCTGTTGTACACGGGAAAGCATGGGATCGACCCAGCGCGCCTAATGGTCATTATGAGTACCCCTCAACCAAGTGCCAGTGTGACAGCACACTTGCCATCATCGTCAATGACTCTTCTCCATACTCGTCCCTAGCCCGGACGACCGTGCTCTCGTCGATGCTCGGCGTGTTCACGACACGACCTACCCGTTGTAGCGTCGCAACGTCAACGCGATACTGCTCCGCAAGCGCCTCTAATTGAGCATAGTCCGTGATAGTCTTTCTCGCCTCGAGTAGTTCCGTCAGGGAAGAAGCCAGTAGACGGTTCTTCGTAGACTGCGCGCCCACAGCCTCTGTCTCTGACTCTATTCTGGAACGATACATGTTTTGTATGTCGCTCGCCTGAAAGGAAGCAAGGAAAATCCTTGAGTCGACTCGACAAATAGTCAAATTCGTGTGATCCCGGGCTTACGGCTCGGACAGCCTGCATGTGGTGGTCGACTCGCACTGGACCCAGTTGGTTCAGTTTTTCCATAAAGTGCGGGTCTTTGGCATCCTGCTCGATTACTGTCCGGGTGATTGGGTGAATGCTCCGGGAATGTTGCAAGACTGTAGTGACTGTATGTCACTTACCTTGGCTCTTTTTCTCAAAAGCCATCGGTCGTGGGCGCGCTGGCTCTACGGCGGGAGTGCGTGGACCCACCCACGATGGTTTTCCTCTCGGTAGCTTGCGAGTTGCTTTGGAAGGAGCACTTCCCATGACAAGGCGGGGACGACGACACGGATGACCCAGAGCTACAGCGGGTTGGTCTGATGGAAGCAATTTATTGTCTATACCTTACGGCCATGTTTTACAGCCATCCGTTACGTACTTATACACGATTGTAAAAGTCGACCTAGGGTGAAGAATAGAGAATGGGGATAGCAACATTCCAGCACTGGCCAAGATCCACACGTCTGTCCAGTTTCAATATGCCAAAAATGAGTGTAGGAGCATCAGGGAAAGGGTATCAAAGAAAGGAGCGGAAGTGAGGGTGTTTGGCAACGACCTGGACCATAGTGTGCAAAAGGAAGAAAGATAGATAGACAACAGAAAGAATAACTTCATTCAGTGAGCAAGCGGAGTAGCATCATCAACGGATTTCGTAGCGGAATGTTCATTTTAATTGAATGTACCCATGTTAGTCGGAGGCGTCTGCTGGTATACTTGATACATGGCATACGGCGGGTAGACCTGGGGGACGGCCTGAGCGCTGTATGCGGCCTGACCTATCCCGATAACACCGCTAGGCTGCGCAATGCCAGAAGATTGAGGTCCGTATGGCATCGTAGAGATGGGAGTTTGAGCTAGTGGTGTTGTAGTAGGTAAGGTCCCGTTACGGCGAACTGCTGTGCGAGGGCTGCTGATGTCCGGCGAGCGAAGAGCGAATGGGTTGAACGGGTCTGAGGAAGGGGAGAACGCTGATGGGGGGTTCGAAGGACGAGGGCGGGCAGGTGTGTTACTCTGACCGAACGTGGGATCAATGTGTAGCTGGGGTGGTCCAGACTGCGGGTTTTGACCACCCATTTGCAACGCGGCCATCATGGAGGCCAAACCCTGGTCGTTGGATGGGTATCCGGAAGGAAGTCCAGGGACACCGAAGGAGTTATGTGTTTGTCCCTTTTTCCCAGGAGGGCCATTAGTGTATGTTGGTTGGTAATTAGGGATGGGCAAGCCAACTTCCTCGATGAGACGACGGTATGCTTGGGTAGCGATTACCTTGAGTTCGATCAACACACGCTTTGTTGCTTCAATATAATTCGGTTTGTCAGCAGGGTCAAGGAAAGGGCTTGTCAGAATTTTGTGCACGACGGCAACACCGTTTACTTGGTCCCCCAGGACATCTGTTAGCACATGATCCCCATGCGACGAGAACAACGCCTGTACAATTTGACGTGACGCCTCCACCTCGATCTTTTGGTTAACGATTCGAAGGACAGTGAGCGACGCGAGTTTGTGCGTGCAGAGATGTGAAAGATGAGGGGTAAACCTTGGCGCAAGTAAACTGTATCGCGATGGGAAGGAGGATGTGTCCAACAGCCAGGTCAGCAGCAATGCGCCATTTGGGTTGGTGGCGAGGGGAATCGAGTTGAGGGTCACGGCAGTGGCAATGCGCCGTTGCTGACTGACGCTGATGTGAGGGCTCTCGAGACACGCCCGCATACTCCTTGCTCCAAAACGGCCTTGGGCAATTTCCCACATGCGATCGACCATAGCATCAAAGATAAAGTCGTTTGCGGGTGCACCAAAGCGCAAACAGCACCTAGTGAATCAGTCGGATGGGGTAAGGGAAACATTGACGAGTGACATACTGTACGACATAATTCCCGAACTGATCGAGGAGCAGGGGAGGTGCATAGGGCCTTAGGTTCTGCACGATAAGCGCAACTTCCTCAGGAGTCTGCACACACTCGATGATCTTCTGTGCGGCCCACGTCCCATTCTTGTGGATTCCGATCATGGCCAAGTGAGGGGTGATTCGTTCCAACATCGCACACCTTGGACCTGCAGAGCATTTCTCAAACAGTTTTTGGACAACCTGGGTGCCATGTTTAGAGAAAATGCACGCGAAATAGTCGAATCCTGGCAAATACCAACCGTGTTTCCAAGCCAGTCAGAAGCCAGGTCAACAATCTCCCCATCGAGGAAGTCCCCTGCAACCTGGTCGGTTTCCTCAACCGACATCGTGCCCGAATCAAGTCGCTTGCGGAGCTCGCGAAGTTTGGAAGCATCCCACCGCCTATTGTTGGGTCTCTCAGAAACGAGTGGTATCGTAGTGTAATACATCGTCGGAGGCCGAAATTCTAGTCAAAGATGAGAAGGAAATTACGTAGAACGGTGGGAGACTGACCGGAAAGGGCCTGAATGTCTGTCTCCGCGTCGGTACTTCCTTTGGCAAGCTCCCGCATAATCATTTGTTGTTCCGTCACAGAAGGAGTCCAACCGGCAGGTTTGGAAAGTCCGTCAGGAACGTAAGCTATGTTGTGCATGCCTGAGCCAATCATGCTGAGAAGTAAGTTCGAACGGTAGTTCTCGACCGTTCCTCCCAGAACCTGTTGATCAGCAGGAATGGTCGAAGCGCCTTTGACGCTGCGTAGCGCATGGATAGTTGCACCGACACTCAGATCACCAATGCCTTGAACTGCAACGCCAGGGCTGTCATCCTGTGTTCCATTTCCTTCTTGGCCATTCTTAACCGGCACCTTGGCAAATCCAATACGGATGGCTCCGACGTCGCTGCCCAGCACATCGCGACCGTTCAGTGCTTTCCTCGCACGGACAGCATCATCAAGGCGTTCAAAGTTGACTATAAATATTGTCAATGATGTCTTCCATAGAGAAGGAATAACTGACTGAATCCACAATTCTTGTGTGTCAAGACACGGGCGGACTCGATGGGCCCGTAGGGGCTAAAGACATTCAGGATTGTGGCTGGAGTCGTAGTACTTGGAATAGAGCCGATCCATAATGCGCGAGTAGGAGTGGATTGCAGCTGTGCGTCCAAGCCTCCTAGGCCAGGGCTGGCGCTCTTACCCATACTGTTGGGCGAGGTTGCACCAGAGTTCGTGACGGTAGTGCCTTTCGCGGGTGCGACTGGAGCACTATCAGCTTTTCCGAACCCAATCCGTACCGTCTGTCCGTTTGGCATGCCAATATTGCCTCCGAGACGGTTCAATACATCATCTTTGGCACGGATAGCGTCCGCTTGATCAACAAAGTTGACGAAGCCACACTCCTAAAAACTGGTGAATATCATCCTCAGAGACAGGCTTCAACGAACCTTCTCGGGCAACAACCTCAGACTCTCAATTGCACCATACGGCGCAAAGACATGGATGAGCTGTTCGCTGGTAACAGCGCTATCGAGATTGCCGATCCACAGCGACCGAGTAGGTGTCTGAATTTGTGAATTATTGTTGGCCTCAGATTTCGGTGAGACGGCCCTTCCTTGGGAATTGGGGGCAACGAGGTAAGCCGACGCACGACTAATGTCGCCGTTAGGAAAATGGACAGTAGGCGAAGACGTGTTGCGGGACGCTAACTTGGCATCCGACTTGAGAATGCTAGCAGGGTTGGAAAGGCTGGAAAGGCTACTCGCAGCAGGGGCAAGGTCATTCAGGTACGGGGTCTGAACCTCGTTTGTCGTAACGCGGCGTTGAAGAGAACGAATGGGATCATCGAGAGTCCCAACAGATATGGCACGCGGCCGAGAGGTCAGCGCACTACCAGGGGAGAGGTGATCAGTCTGCTTGAATCCTTTGGCAACATATGACGAATGCAAAAGATTTGCATCTGAGATGGATCCGTCATACGAACTGAGGCGCTGGCGTTCATACAACTGCTGAGTCTCGTAATTTTCGAAGAACTCTTCATCGTCTTCACCGCTTGGTGTAGCCAACAACGATGTCGCACCAGAGGAACGTGCACGATATGGGTTGGAAACCGTACTTGCGCGCAGGCGAGGTGGGTTAGCCAAGTTTCCCGCAATCGCTGCCTGGGCCTGTGTACGTAACTCGGAAATTGTGGCTGCCGGGGGTGGGCGGTGACTGTCGTCCAGGCCAAGGTAATCAAGAGTATGAACGTCAAAGCCATCAGCTGAATCTGCCGAGGTCACAGAGCGCAACTCATCCAGAACGGGGAACGATGAACTAGATGGATTTGTGGACGATAACCAAGACGACGAGAAGATGGATGGTCCAAATGGGTTCGTAAGGCCAGAAGCTGGCAATGTCAATGAGCCAGACCTAAGGCGACTGTTACGCTCGGCAACTCCCGCAGATGTACTAGATGCGGTGGTAGGGGCAACAGAAGTGGCCGAATGACGGAGGCCGGGGCGTGGAGGTACGACAAGGCTAGGAGGGGTGTTGGCGTTTTGCCGTTGCTGCATCTGTTCTGTAAAGGACTCGGTAGAAGGTGTTGTGTTTCCCAAGGTGTTGGACGCAGCAGCAAATCTCTGGGCTGCGAGGCGAACGTCGGAGGGGAGAGTGCCAGCCCTGGCTCTCCTAAAGCCGGGAGGATAGGTCGATGCCGAGGTTGTATCACTATCGGCTTGAGATGGAACATTGGATGTCAAGTCATTCGGCGGAGACCCAGAGGGTGCAAGGGCGCGCAGCGCAGGTGGCCTGTACCTTCCTAGGCGTTCTTCCGCTTGTATCTCCCGCGCTCTAGGATGTCACCATTAACGACGACAGGACGGAAAGGAAAGCCGCCCACCTCTTTGCAAAGGCTGCAGAGGGTGCCGGGGGTGGCGTCTTGCCCGAGGAAACTCTTGAATAGGAGCCATTGTTGTCGGAGGCAGATAAGGACATTATAGGGCTTGTTTTCGTGTGCAATTAAAGATTACCGTTGGGTTGTCAGTGGAGATTAACGGACTACCGTCCACTTTTTCGTGCAGCGGGTGAAATAAGCAAACCGCAAGTCGAGGGATGGACGGGCGGATTTTGGGGGGTCGTGTCTGCAACGCTGAAGGTCGACGGTGGGGACGTGTCGATGAATTAGCCTGCGTTTGGCCGGGAATGAACTAAGGAAAAGGGCCTGAAAAGCTAATAAAAGCAAGGATATTCGATGGACGGTGTCCACCGAGGAGTACTTTAAAGGACTGGCGTACTTGTACCAGAGAAATATGGAGTACTAAGTAAGATGGTGGAAATTTCGTGGTTGGGAGTAAACCACGGTTGAGAAATCCCAAGAGACCTTTTCACACTCCGCTAGTGACCTTATAATCCACACTTGCTTTCCCAAGATCGACGGGCCGGAGCACGACGTCGGTCCGTCTTATTGCCATCCCCCTCGGCCGAGATGTACATGGTCGCAATACATCATCAAGTGACCTCGGCGTCAAGAAGAAAAAAAGGGGGCCGAATGCAAAGGAGTGCACTACTCAAAGCCGAGTGGGGGTCATAGAATACGAAAGGTATACGAAGGTGGGGGCGAAGAATATCTGATACAACTTCTAGCAAGTGTAATGCGAGCGAACAACGCGAAAGTTAGCAACGAAGAAATCGTCCGCGCAAGCACAGGCGGCGCAATGGTCGGCGAATCAAGAGTGTCGAGGACCTTTCGTCCTTGGTGGCACAACACGCGATCGCGCGGCAACCGCATCGGCAACTCTCCTCGACCGCCGCAATGGTCTCTCTCTTGGAAGACCGCGTTTAGCTATGGTGTCAGGCTTCCTAGCCGGTCCAACCTCCTCCGTTTCCCAGTCAGGATGGACACACAATACACGAAACATCTCTTGCTCTGTGGGGTTGAGTGGCATTTCTAGCAAGGCAGTGATCCTTTCGGTCGACACCGGTGGGTGAAGAGCGGCAAGCGCAAGGTTGACAGAGAGCGGAATGGCTAACAACGGTTCTTCAGCAAGTCCAGCCTCAACAGGGACCTCCCATACATCTTCTTTCGCGGATCTACCGTGATCAAGTTGTGGCACATCCGACGAATTCCCGACCTCCGGCGTAGGACGCGAGGCATTGAAGGGTGGTCCAAACTGATTGAGCGACCTTTCTGATGTGCTCTTCTGGTAGAATTCCTGGAGGGCGGTAGGAAAACGCATGACAAGGTCGTCGGAGAGAAAGGCACTCTCTATTCCCTTTGGTAAACCATGGGCATACATGCGAGCGACTCTGAGAGGGACCCATACGCCATCGATGGACAACAATGGATGGGACACATTAACACACGTGCTGGGAAGGGGCGACGGGGGAGGCAGAGACATGTGAGACAGAATCGTACTGAGGTTCACGAAATCTGTGTCAATGCGTCTCAAAAGAACGGTCGAACCAAGCACGGTCTGGTAAACGGAAATGCCTACGAATAAGTCTGGATCAATAATTCCGTCACGGAATCCAGGCAAATGCAATGCATACCTTCAATTTGGGTTGCACAAACGTCGGGGTTGCACGGACGACAAGCGTGGACCACTACAATATCCGGGACTACATTCGCGGATGACGTGTGCGGTGGGCGAACCCTTGTTTCGCTATGACAAATTCCTGTTGCTTTGACCATCGTGCACGGGGCGTTTACCCTGTCCTGATTGAATTCAACAACCGGAGAGGACGACACTTCATCTGATGTACGTTGTCGGGGCAGATCGCGGTCCACATGCATTCTTGCCCCACCAGCCCATCCGTCCTCAAATTCGTTTGGATGCACACTATCTGGGCCAAGTAGCTCGGCATCCTGCCAGGTTAGTGCGCAACCTTGCCTATTAATTCCGATCGGCAACGAGGACGGAGAGGGTGATGCGGGTGATGCAAAAGGTGAAAGGGGGGACTGGAAAGTGAAAGAACCCAGGTCCGATTCAGAAATGGGGGAAGAGGACGAGTGATGGGATGAGGACGTAAATGGGGAACATGGTGAGACTGGAAACCCCGGCGCGAATGCGCTAAAGGAGGCAAGACATTCATGCTCGTCCGGTTCCATTTTAACAACGGGTAAATCCTGTTGACCTTCCGGACTGCCAGTCCAGCCGCTCTCAAACTCTGATTCCCAAAGCTCCAAGACATCAAAATTAAGGTCGTCCGAGGCCGGAAGCTTGACGGTGGCTGATGAGACGGTGGATGTCGGGGCGCAATCGAGATCTTCCCAGGCATCTAACATGTCACGGACGTTGGGGGACTCGTGTTTGAATGGCTGAGGGTCATCGGGGGTCTCAACTTTGACTTGGGGAGCCGGTGCCGGCGAGGGAAGAAATATGGAAGAGTCCCAATCGACGTCCGAGTCAGGATCGGGGTCAAATTCGTCATGGTCCGAATCAGGAGGAGGGGAGGCACTCCAGGGGACGGATGGTGAGCGCCTCTCTGCTGCTGCGCAGTGTTCGGCCGAGAATGACGGCGGATGAACCCACTCGTCGCAAGTTGGTGTATAGCATGGCACGGAGATAGACCGGCGCGGATACGGCGGGAGACTCCACGGCACCTCGGGTGGGTCCGGGCGCAAGCCGACGTTATTGGTATCATCGGTGGAAGTGCTGATGTCGTCGTCTTCGGACGAAGAACTAGGTGTGTCATTAGACAGATCAATGACCTCTCTCGGCTGGGGTGCGGCGGGCAGCGTCGGTGTGCAGAGGGATGGCCGAAGTCGGAGAGTGAGCTTCACCTTAGGGGGCCGTTCGTCATCGCTGGAATCAGCGCTCAGCTCACCATATCCACTGTCAATTGCAGGACTCTGGCTGTCTCGTCCAGCGCTTGAACATTCCCGAGACCCATCGGAATTCCTTCGTCGACAACCCCTCCTCAGTCTCTTTCTTTTTTCTCCACACTGAACCTCGTCACGGTTGACCCGCTTCTTCAATTCCGTCGGTGAGTTGTCATCTTTTTCCGCGACTTTCCTTCCTTCCTTCCCATATTCGCAGAGACGGATTCCAACACGTGCAAACGGACACGACACACCCGCCGCCTTGGACAGGTACCACACCATCGTGCCTCGCCGGAAATTGGTTAACCGTTCCCCTTCGAGCGCACCTTGGGCAGCCTGGGCAACGCCCTTGTCGTTGACCCCCGGATCCTTGAAACTGGGTTTGGCCGGGATAGTTGCCCCACCCATCCGACTGTATAGTGCGGGCACGAGGTCGTCATCCACGAGAGTTCCAGATAAAACATGTCGAAGAAGGAGCGGGTGGTCTTGCTGTGCCTCGCACCGTGCCATATGATTTCGAATATAGGTAGTGATAGCCTGGGACGCAGCGGAAACACTGACGGAGAAAAGGACCAATGAGCAACATGAGATACAAGCAAGGGATGGACGCAAGGCAGGCAGCAAGGCAGAATTCAAGGGCACGGAAGCTAAATGGGCAAGGGACGGAAGGGGGCACGTACTTTTGGCACATTAGACCATATTTAAGTGTCATTTCCGCGAGATCTTTGATCGTCATCGCACGATTTTCCTACAAGGCATCGGCGTGAGAGACAGCACGTGGGATGTATCGTGAGCAGCAGATAGTAGAACAGGTGGTGACATGGACTCACGACGGAGAGGAAGGAGCGGCCAATCGCGTGGAAAACCTTGTTGGAAGCATCTTCTGGGTGAAGCATAACACTGGGGAGGGGAAAGACAGGGATGCAAGGATCTGATGTGGGAGGGACGGGACGGAGAGGAGCGGGCAGAGGGACAGGTTTGATCCTGCGTGGCAGAGGATGCGGGGAAGTGGGACACTGTCTTAGACGCGCGGAGGGTTTTAGGACAGAGTTCTTGCGGATACGGGTGCCGTAGTTGTGCCGGGAAGAGGTGGGATGGAGAGATGATGGTTGCTGGATGTGTGGGTGCATTGAGGGAGTGGTGTGTTTGAGATATGTGTCAGAGCGACTTGGTTGTCATTACTATTAGAGTACGCGGAGCTGATATGCCCGACCGACGATATATATAAGGCTGTTATAAGGATTATACGGCGGAGGGTACGTCAGAGTTGGTGGAGGGCGGGGATGGTGATGGTGAAAGACAAAGGGAGGAAGGAGGGTAACGCGCCCGACGATGTGACACCCAAAATTACTTGAATCCATCAAAAATTCAAAAACAGTTGCTGCGTACGTACGTCACGTAATTATATCACGTAATCAACACACCTCCCCGATCATGCCACTGTTATCTCCCCCCAGATTACGCGGACTTGCGCGCACAATCCGCTCATAGGCACGACCTAAATGCTGTAGATAGCGCCCAGAGGACAGGAACAATTGGTTTTTTTTTTTTTTTTTTTTTTGGGGGGGGGGATTCCATCGCCAGGGACACGACATTCACACATGACGGGCGCAGTAGACCCGGACGTTTTCTCGCTTCCCCTCATAACGAGTCACCCTGTCACAGAACCCGCATCTCGGTTCACGGCAGATCTACATGCGACTCCATTGCGTCGTCCCGAGTCTCCTATGTGGCACAGTCCATCTCAGCCCATGACTAGCACGCAAATATTCTCAGCGCTTCTGGCTCTTATTGTTTTGGGGTTGTTATGGACTGCTTCGCTGACTCGTTAAAGAAACAGACAAAGAGCGTCATCGACAGCCGCGCAACCATGAGAACGCAGCCGCATCAAGCGTATGTCATATGAGGAACGAACCACAGCATGCAAGGGACAAATTCTGACGTAAACAAACCCATCTGGGAACCCAGTCGTCGGGATGGGAACACAATGTACATGCAACGAAACAGCAGCCGAGCAACTCGAATGGAACCGTATCTTCCGGCGTCATGCGATACGGTTCCTAATTATTTGGTCATATGCCTCGTTGACCTTGCTGCCTTCCTTGTCGCAGCCATGGTCTTCACAATAGAAACGTTTGGACAGGGCATCTACAAAGACGCATGTATATCCATCAACCACTTCGGGACGACGCGTGACCCACCCGTTAGTGCCGCCTCGCTTCGTAGTGGCTGTCTTGGCTGGTATTTTCCTTCCCGGGATCGGTGTTATACGCGACTTCTTTGCCATGGATGTGTACTTTCTGGTCGCAGATGCAGTCCTCAAAGTATGTTCTCCCGCAAAGGAAGCTATCTTCGACTTGGAGGCAGAAATAGATAGCTTCTTTGCCCCCTCCCCGACTTTCGTCGCTGCAGGGCGCTTTGAGGGAGGTTTCTTATTCTATGGCAACAATTAATCAGGAAAAAAGGTGTCACCGATGATGTTTACTCACCTCCCTGGCGATCTCACCCACTCGTTGAGGGGTCAACTTCACCTTGCCCGACGTACCTAGATGGAGATGCTGAGGGTTCCGCATGACTGAGTACTGATCCACAACCAACCTTTGGGAAGCACAAAGTCCCCGCTGCGTGTGCCGTGCGAAATGGCGCGATTGAGTTGACCTGTAGCAGCAGCGTTCATGGTGAGATGGTACTTCGACTCGACAAACTGTACTAGCGACTCAGCACGATAGGGGTAATTGCTAAGCGGAACAAACAAACCTTTTTGATTGCAGGTCTGGAGACGCCATGCCTAGCCCCATCTAGAGTTGTTGCTATACATTCCTGAGGGGATATCCTCAAAACGCTCGTGGATGCAGTGTCAACGTGACACATACCGTGATCATATCTGTCCAAGGCGGGTGCATGGGATGACGGGTCCTATGTAGTACGTTTTCCGCGATTTTGGAAGGCTTTTTAGACGTTTTCAAGACAGTCATAGTAGTCGTCTGAGTATACAAGTGCCATGCGACGAGGATTAGGGGTACACCGAGGAGTGTCACGTGATCCGTACATCATCACGCACCAGTACCGGATAGTTTGGGTTCGTGCAGTGGTGTGGATGTTGCCGACACGGCTTGTTTGAGAAAACTCGGGAAGGGTATATACGATGCATGACTCACGAACGAGCTGTGTAGTGGATCTGACGGGCGCACGCCCACGTCATCAGCTGTGGCAAGAACCAAGTCGAACACGGCAACACCCGGAGTCCTTCTCCTAGTTTCACCCATCCCAAGTCCTCAGGAAAAAAAAAACATGTCAGTCGCCGACTACCTTGTTACCGATGACTTGACGGTGCTCCTGGGTTTCATCGGTGTATCCGTGTTTCTTCTTCAGAACTTGTACAAACCTCAGCCCCTTGTGCACCCTATCCTCCTCGGACGACAGAGCGACGTTGGGCGCGTAAGACATCCAGCTGAAAGCGCTATCTATAGAAACTATGGAACCGGCCTCATGGGCAGGGTAGGTCATCACTTCCGTTAGCCCATGTAGTCACCTTTTCATGCAAACCCACAGTTCCCTATCAGACCTGACAGGGATGTAGACCTAGTAAATGACTTTGTCAAGCTCCAATTCGAGTCACCGAGAACACTTTGGTCGACCAAAGTGAGTGGCCATAATTGACATGTCCATAGCATTTGCCGACCCTGCTATCCAGATCACCAATGCCAGACTTAATGAACGCATTGCTGCCTTCGGTGCTGGCATTTCCCGACTTCTCCCCGAGGAGTCCAATGTCCTGTTACTTTTGAATGATAGCCTGGGTGGGTTTCACCTATCCTTTCCTTGTCAACTTAATACGAGCATACGCAGAATTTATCATCGCGGATCTTGCCCTCGCGAAGCATTCGATAGCATCTATTACTTTGAGTTCGCGGGGGCTTCTTTCACGCGTTTTGGAAACTCATCCCCCATCTGCCATCATCGTTGGCGCGGATTTTTTGCCTCACCTCCTGGAATTTATATACGATGCAAGAGAGCTCGATCTCAAGGTCATCGTAGTAGGTCAACCGGCCACCGACATCCGGTCGAAAGCCGGGCGTGAGGTTCAGATTTTGAACTGGTCCCAAGTCGAGTCCGGCGGCACCGAGATGGCCAACGTGGCAGCCCCTACAGTCCGTAAGTTGTCTCCCTGAAACCATTGTGCAGTCTTCGGACCTCCACTTCAGGCGCCAGTGATCCGTTTACCCTTGCTTTCTTCGAAACGCCCTCCGGAGATGTGCAAGGGGTGCGTTTCACTCACTCAAATTTCACGTCGGCTGTTACAGCCATGAGAGCTTTGTTCCCACCCTCAATTGCGTTGTCCACTCTCGACACCATTGTCTCTGGACACTCTCTGAGCACTCCGTTTGGGCGAGCCGTTGCATACACCGCATTATACGAGTGCGCATGTTTTGTAACGTGCGACTCGACCCGGATATACTACAATTCCAACATCGAATCCAGTGGTTCGCCGCGTAACGTCGATGACATACTTTCCACCCTAAAGCTCCCCATCCCGTCACCCACAGTATTGTTCGTTCATCCTGAGCATCTGGAGGACCTATCAACTACGGTGCTCTCCCATGCGAAGAAGTCATTCACCTACCCCATGATATGGAGGCACAAATTGGCAGCATTAGTCGAAGGCTTTGTAAGCAAGGATAGTTTATGGGACCGTTTGGCGTTCGATGGTGCTCGTGAAAGTGTTATGGGACGTATGGCAGCTACACTAAAAGCTGTTGTCACGAGCGGGGGTGATGATTCCACTGTTATCCTCTTGATACCGAACTGAGACAAATCTTCCAGGTCCATTACTGAATGATTCATTGACGCCCGCACGAATCGCACTCTCGGTCCCGCTTATCAACGCTTACATCCATGCATCAACAAGCGGCCCCATTTTCGCCACACATGCCTTTGACCTGCAATCTCTGCCTGCAGCAGAGGGTGAACCAGCTCATGTTGGTGCCCCAAGTATAAACATCGAGGTTAAACTTGTTGGCGCGGACGATGCAGCGATCGAGAGGGGGTGCGACCCCAAAGGATTGCTCATCGTGCGCGGACCGCCGGTTGGCTCTCCTCTATCCGGGGATGCAAGTGGTGCAGAGACTGGTGATCAGCGTTGGGTCGAAACGGGAGAGATTGCCCGAGTGATGACCAACGGAGCCTTCAGGGTACTTGGAAGAAAATCGCAGTAAATTAAAAGTGTTGTGCTCGTCCTCGCTGCTCTTGTGTATTTGTTGTTGGTTTTCGCAGTTCAACATAGCATACGTATGTTTGTAAAGCACCCATGTCTTCAAATCAACCACGACAAGCGCTCCACGACGTTCTCTCTCAACTTCAGAGCCGGGTCACCGAATTGCAGACACTGCTCCCACTCCTGTGTCTACCGCTCGCCAGGGTAAACTTGCTACCCCCACCCTTCACAAGATTTGATTCGCTGCCCAGTGAAGGCGTGACGGTTGATATCGTCAAAGCGTTCCCATCGATCCAACGCGCTTTGCTGGAGTCGGTACTGCCAACATGGGAAACAGTGCTAGAGGAGGAGGGTTGCGCCTCACTGACGCTACAATACTTTTGTCCAGGGGCATTCTCAAATGCTTCGTCATCTGCTGGCGACGTAGCTTTATGCTCGTACTCAACGATACTCTCCCTTCCGCTACGCCGACGATGCGTGGACTTGTTACTGAGACTCGCAAAAGAGTATCCTATCGATAGACTCTTTCGTGCGGTGTGTACGGTCCGCGATCCAGCGAGGAGGTCTACCAGCTGGGGTGATTGTCTTCGGAATATCTTTGCAGTGCCCACAAAGGTAGCCAACGCTTCCAAAGGGCGAGACATTCCAGCTGATCTCGGCCTGCCTGCTTATTACAACAATCTAAGCATGCGCACAGAACTTCTCATCCATGCGTTATCCAAACGCGTTACTGCAGGCCAGTATTTCGCTACCACACATTCTGGTTCTCGGATTCTTACGCGCTCCGAATCTGCAGAGGATGTATCCCTTGTGACTCAGCTCTTTTCGAAACTCGTGCATGTTGGAGCATTCCCATATTCACCAGACCTATCCCCTTCGCAATCCTCATTCTTTCACTCTGTACTGCCGTCCCTCCGACGTAGGTTCCAGGATAAGGAGAGCGAATCGTACCAGAAACTCTGGAATCGCATAATAGCATCGCTGCCCTCTGTTCTAACGCAACAAGCCATCCTCAGGTCCTTGTTTTCATCACTTACTTCTCTGGAATCAGCCCTGGGCACATCTGCTCGTGATAGAGGCGTTATACGTCGGGAAGCAGCCCTCTTATGCAACCTGGTTGGCGACATTGGCCCCAACAGTGACCTCTGGAATAGTTTGGTTTCTGTAATCCTGGTTCGGAGTTGGAGCGAAAATCATTCTCGTGCTTTTGTATGCTGGCTAGCGAGTAGCAAACAATCTTCACAAGGTAATCCCTGCAACTCTCTGAGCCTTTTAGTATTTACCCATTCCACAAATTAGCACAGGAAGCATTTCTTTCTCGCCTCGTTGATGAGTGGAGTGCTTTAGAACACATCAAACATTCTCTGCTCTCTCGGCACCAATGTAGGTCCTCACCCGTTCAGAACATGCGACTCATCGCATCGAAAACATGCTTTCAGACATCTCTACGCTCCTTCTTCTCGTCGTATCATATCTTCCTTCATCTTCGAGTGAGGTGATGTCAGCCGCACTCTCCCCTTCCCTAGTTGGAGCCGTTGGGGCCTATATCAGTCATCCAGATGCCAGCGTACGCAGGTGTGGTATGCTGGTTGCCGAGGTAATAGCCAGCAGGGTCGGCAAAAATTTGAACTTCGACGATTGGGAAGGAGATGATAATGGTAGGACGTGGGCTAGACATCTCAGGCAACTTTGTTCCCAGAAAGATGTCGACTTCGAGCCTTGGTATGAGGATGACACTGAGCAGGGCAACGACGGAGAACCAGGTCATCATGTGACCACAGATGGAACGATGACAGCTGCTTGTCAAGGATCTGTCGCGCGAACTAGCCCGTCGGCCAAACCCACTGCCGACCATGATTCGGATGATTCTTTGACTGGTTATGCTTCTCTATCGTCCTCGCGCTCTCCGTCGCCCACGCCGTCAGAGTTGCAGAAGATCGAGAAAGACCCCACGCTCCATGTTGGTCGGAAGAAGATACCTCGCCCCGTATACCTAGCTCAGTTGGGTGAGCTCGTCCGGAACAGTGGTGTTGGGTCCTCAGAAGAGAGCCAGGAAGCAGATAAGATTGAAATGGCCATGAATGTCGGCGAGGAACTGATCCGCAGGAAACATGATTATGGGACAGAGCTAGGTGAGCTTAGCTCGACTTGTCATATACGCTGCTCCTCTTACCCCCTATGCAGTGGAAAATGCTGCTAATCTCATCTACGGTTTTATTTCTCTCAACAATAAATTCGACCTTGATGATTTTGACGACAAGAGACAACGTATCGTGATAGCATTGGTCGCGTGCTGTCCCCAAATCTCCTCCCAGTGCGTCCCGTATTGGCTTCCTATGGTTCCCTTCTCTGAGGGATTCTAGGTGTGTCATCGAGGAGTTTTTCAAGAACCAGTACTCATCCGACCAACGTACGGTGATGTTAAATGCTCTAGCATTTGGGGCCCGAGAATTAGCATCACTCCCCAGCCATTCCCAAGCCCTGCAACCGCTTGCAACCCAACGGACCGCATTTCCAAGCAAAATGTTGCCGCCCGCATTGCATCAGAAACACTCGGCCAACAGCTCCGATGATGCCCTCCAGCCTCTTCTCGAGGACATCACCCGACTAGCTGTCGACAGGAGCAAAGAAATGACAACTGACAAGGTTCCTGAGTTGGTTCGGGAAAGACAACTGAGAATTAGGAAACCCTCCAAGATCAGCAAGGTAGTTTCGTCAAGTTACAAGAGCGCAGTGCTTTCAGTGCACCGTCCACCGGGTGCAGTATCCTTCGCAAATATCGCTACCGAATGGTTTATTATGCCTTTCGTCAACCGATTCTGGACCTTCCTTCGGGACGAGCAAACACGGGAAGAACGAACAGCACAGCGTGACGCTTTATACCAATATCGTGGAGCCGGGACAGGTCTCGTCTTGAACCCTCCCATCCTGTCGGCATTTCTGAGCACTATGGCGATCCTTGTACACGCATCTCATAACACGCCGCAATGGCTTACTCTTATTGCACCAAATACTCTGGAGTTGGCGCTTACCTTGGGGTCCAGGCAAATTACCAGACCTGTGAACGAGGGTTTCGATGATGACGATGGTTCGCCGACAGGGAGAAAAAGCAAGGAGGCTTCTGTCCTTACGTCTGCTCTCAACCTGGCACTGGTCGTTCTGGACGGCTGCATCGAGTTAGACGGTGGCCAATCACTTGGCCTGGAACACACTGTGTTGTTGATTGGTACGGGAGAGTGGGCTGGTCAAGTATTTAAGACGTTTGAGAGTGGTGTTCGAATCACGGGCGTAGGCGGGGTACATGAAGTCGAGCTTCGAATGGCCACGGCAGGTGTACTTCTCAAAGTCGACCAGATTACTGCGAGATGGCGCCTCTCGATGATAGATGTAAGTTAGAGGACAAATCCAGTGTTCTAGTTTGGCTCGCTCCTGTGGACTAGTGTTTGATCCTGGGTTCTCCGAAACTTTAGCATTCATGATTTCAAAAGGGTAGGGGTAAGTGGTATTGTTGGAGTAATATACTTGAGGTTTGAACGTGGGAATATCCACTCCATTATAATTGCCCCCTTCTTCAGCTAGCCAACATTCTGGTTGACCCATACTCATGCTCCCTGCCAAACCTTTTACGACCACGGTTGCCCTTTGGCCTACACTGGCCCGGAGATGTATCTCGACATCACTCTCAAGACGCTCAGATGCGCTTTTTGTGGTCAGTCACTCTCGCAAACTGTGTAATTCTCCGCTCAAGCACTCGTACTAGCATCGGGACACCAAGTATAACAACCCAAAGGTGTGCGGTCCCTATTTCGCGCCAGGGTACTTGTGCAAATGTCTTTGATCCTAGATACCGTTCGAATTCAACCCAGACAACTTGAAGAAGGCGGAGGAGATCATATCCCGGTACCCTCCACAGTATAAAAAGGCTGCAGTTATTCCTCTCCTCGATCTCGGTCAGCGACAGAACAGAGGATGGACAAGTATCAGCGTCATGAACTACGTCGCAAAGCTCCTCGAAATGCCACCCATGCGCGTCTATGAAGTTGCTACCTTTTACACCATGTTCAACCGGTGAGCCGATTTATGGTGGTTGGGATTCGGGTCGTCATATTGAGTATGTCTTCAGCGAACCGATTGGCGAGAACTTTGTGCAAGTCTGCACCACCACCCCATGCATGTTGCGTGGGTCAACGGAAATTCTCGATACTGTCTGTTCTCACCTTGGCGGGATTAAACCCGGGGCAACAACCGAAGATGGCAAGTTTACCGTCATAGAAGTAGAGTGTCAGGGTGCTTGCAGCAATGCGCCAATGTTGGTTGTCAATGACGACTTTTACGTAGGTTACGGGCGTGGCATATTGGACCATGTACTGATGACAAGCGTAGGAGGATCTCACCCCAGTAACTACAAAGAAGGTGCTTGACGCATTTTCAAAAGGTGAAAAGCCTAAGCCTGGACCACAGAGTGGGCGGCGTACAAGTGAAAACTCCGCCAGGTTGACTGCGTTGACGTCCAAGGTTTGTTCAAGGTCCTGGTGCAGGTCTGATTCACTCATTCGTCGCTTGCAGCCGTACGGTCCAGGAGAGTTCTGTACCCCCGAGTTTAGCTAGATTTTCTCAGTCTACGCTATGATTTCTTGGGGATAATGGACGCAGTCCAGTGCGACACTGAGATTCACGAACCTTGTTAGGTGGAATACGTGAGACTAACATCACCAACATGTCAATCATCCCCCTCCCCATCATCAAATTCACTTGCACCATGACCACCTTCCGCCAGTCTCTCAATTATATACCTGTACCAAGCAGAATAAGCCATCAGGGTCCATACAACATTGTCATGCACTTACTCCACCTCTTCTTTCAGATCGTCACAGTAAGTATCTGCCCAGGTTGAGCAGGATAATTTGTCACCTCGAGGTGCACTCACCGAGGGGTAAATCATGCGGATCATAACCTGCCAGTTCGCGCCCATTGGTAAGATGGAAGATCACGATATCTGAAGTATGCTCACCAAAGGGCATCTCAATTTCGTCCGCAATCCCTTCAATACCCATCAATGTGAATGCGACAACAGTAACGATTGGGATTGTCCTCCAACCCAGATCGTTCATGAGGGTGAGGGGTAGCGCAAAAAGGTACAATGTTACACATTGCTTAAGATGAATTGCATCTGTGGTGAGTGGTTAGATGGAGGGCACAGCAGCGCATGATGCAAGAAACCTACAGGAAGAAGGAATTGGCGAATTGGCAATCCGTTCCATACACGTCATTTGATCGACCATAGACTGGACTCTGCCAGGGTGTCTTTAGCATCCAACAAATCAACGCAGCGGAGCAACTTGCAATCCACTCATCGCATTAGTCCCTTGACCAAAAAAGTATGTTTAAGCCCGATACGCGTAGAGTTGAGCATTAGCCTTACCGGCAGGACCAACTGTCTCCAGAAAGCCTTCCCGTTTGAACCTGAATATCGCACTCGAAATCTCATGGGCGATACTGATGACTTATGAATCAGCCACGGTGTGGAAGGGGGACATATATATATACAGACATTAATGGAAGCGGCATCGAAATGTGATCGGCGTAAGGGTGGAACTCGACAGTTTGGTGAGAATCACTGAGGAGGGGAGTGGTGGGGCCGGGGGTGGGTGCTTGCGGGTCCGTGCTCTTCTTGCTGCGTTTCCGCTTAACCCTCTTTGTAGCATCCACGGAATGCCTGTCACTGATGCTTGTATCCGAAGTAGAACCTTGCATCGCCGCTTGTACAGAATGATGGCTGTGGTTTGTAGTATAGCCTAAATCACCGTGTAGACAGAAATGAGGTGGGAGGATTCCGGCCAGGTCACTGTAACTTGCTCCATCTTCTCCACGAAGGTAGTGCTTTACAGCACAGACAAAACCAAGACAATACCGTAACGTTTCGACCTTCTGTTGCTTGAGGTCAGCATGAGTGAGTCGCAAGGTTGGAACTCTGCCTCGGGTTTTGACCACGCCATTCTCGTTAGGAGGAAGAGCAACATGAACCCAAATCATGCGAGAGAGATTGCGAACCTGAGCATATTGATGTGAGGTGGACGGTAATTGTGACAGGCAGTATCATACATTGGCTGTAAGAGTTGAAAAACACTTCCTGCCTTCCCAATAACGATCATAAGAAGTGCTATAAAAGGTTTATTGTCCTTCTTATTGTCGATAAGTGCACGTACAACGGTAAGACCTACCCATTCCTGGTGCAAGTCGTGTTCGATTTCTTGTGACAGGTGAGCAAGAAATGCCACGACTCACCTGAATACCAGGATGAGGCCAACCTTTGGATAAACCCAGTTAGTAATGAGCAAGGTGCATGACCACCAACAGTACACTTACCACGACAGAAAGTAAAGGAACGACGGAATTCGTGAGCTCGATGCTATTACCTTGCGACCGGGCAAACGCAATTACCACAGAGAAAATCGTGACCGTTATGACGGGACCAAAGATACGGGGTATTATCTACATGTCCACTTTGAACGCGAGAAAATGCCAGCATTATGGGGTACTCGACGCACACTGCCTTTCACCCGCAGAACGTCGGGCAGCCAGGAGTACTAGATAGTGGAATAGTGATTACCCGTCGTGGTGATGTTTGTGGGCCAGGCAAGAAGGCAAACTGACCTTTCGCAGGTGCTGCCTTTTGATCCTTGGTGGCTGGAATCCTGGTCGTCAGGTTCAAACTATTGACATCTCAGTGGGTGAACACTACCTTCAGCGAGCCTATTCCGAACTTCGCACTTATGCGAGGTTCCATCGTTACTTGCAGAAGGCCGAAACTAGGAGAAGAACAGAAAGTCTTGCAGGGCTTGCCTCTGGTACTGAACCATCCGATGACGGTAGAGTCCAGGTGTGCGTTGCACGCGGCAGCCAACTATAATTGGGTGCTACACGAGTACTAAACATGCCCATACATTACAAACATTATGCGGACCGGTTCTAAAGCTACAGTATACTTTAAACAAACATGCGAGGGTAACGCGAAAGACGGTAAAACATGGGTGCAAGGTTCTTGTCGAGGTGTTTGGGCTGAGGCATTTGTGGACGACTGGGTTGATAATTTAGGAAAGGAGACTCCACAGACTCGGGGCTGGAGTGTGGACGTCAGAGTAAATCTTGGAGTGAATGTATGAAATCGGGTATACGGGTGTGGGTCTGATCACGAGGGGTGACCCGGGATTTTCGGGTGACCCTGGCGAGCTCTGCCCAAGGAAATCAATCACATTCTCGCTTGGTATGTTCTCCGACACGGCTGCAGGACTCGTGGTCGCGTACGAGTACGAAAGCCTAGGAAGTCGCAATACTTCGCTGTCAGGAGAATCGTGAGCTCCAGGAGAGTCGACCGAACACGTGGTGTTGCATGGATACGCTGTCGGAGGATATCGAAAGTGGACCTCGCCGAAGGTGCCTTCTCGGGGGCCAACAGGTAAACCAGGACTTTGCGGCCACATCCATTCAGATGCGATACCGGAGCCAAGTCGCTGTCTTTCTGGAGGGATGAGTTGATGAGGATGGAATGGCATATGGAATGCTTGTTGGACCGGGGCGAACGCAGGAATATAGGAAGTGTCATCTGTCAAGTCGTCCTGAGATATCCGCTGATGGGCCGATTGGGATCCAAGAGAGTGAATTGGATGAGAAAAGTGCGTTGTTGAACCAGGGTCCACTTGTCGACCTGCCACAGGAAGCTTTGAAACAAATCGACGCATTGATATGGAGAACGCGGATGCATTGATTGCGGAACCGGCCCGAAAGGCATTTTTGAATAGGAACGGATCCTGAAGCTCGGAAAGGTAGGGGTCATCGGAAGGGTGCAGTATACTCGCCGCGTGCTGTTTCGGAGAAGGAAACTCCTGCGGGATAAAAAAGGAGGATTGAGAGTGAAAACTCGGGGACAAAGTAGGGACGTTGTATGAACTGTCATTTAGGAATGATGCATCCAAAGGATAAGAAGACATAGAAGGACTGTCCGCGTCGGTGTCTGTATTCTGAAGATTAACGGTGAAGTCGAAATTGCTTTTCAGGTGACGCGTGCTAAAAGAAATGTTTGCGAGGGTATCTTGCGAGGACATAGCTACGGCTTGCGGTGCGGAACGAAGCTCCGAGGGTGGCTCCGAGCGTTCTGAGAAGAGGGGGCGCACTGAGGGAAATATTTAGAGGCGCGATTTCTGACAATTAAAATGCAAGACAAACTGGCAGGGTTGTCCTTGTGGATTTTTTTAAGTCTCTGAAGATGACTGGAGACTTGTTTCCGAGAACGGTTTTTGCCGGTTTTCTCGAGAATATAGGACTGGATAAGCTGGCAGCGTCCAAATGATTTGGCTCGGTTCGCATCTGATTGGCTTCCGTTTTCATGCGTGGCTACCCGATAGTATTTGAGACGCCGTTTACCCATTGGGGGGTACAGGGCAACAGCTAATTGTCATCGTAGGATGGTGGAGTACTGAAGAATGAGGGACCGACCTTCCATGAACGCAGCGTGCACGTCCTCAGGCCAGACATCCTCATATCTCGACTGCTTGAGTTTGCCAGTACCCAAGCTTGCGAGCGAACTCTTGTCAGGGGTGTCGTTCGTTGGAATGACCGGCTTTATATCCCCCTCATGTGGTTCCATCTGAGATAAGGTAGCGCGAAGAGAAAATGAACGTGAGGACTGTTATAGTGCGTCTTTGGCGCAGCACCATATACGCGTCGTATCCTTTGGAACTCCGCGTAGTGATCACATGACTAAAATCACCAATCACGTGTTGGGACGAGTCAGGTAACGTGACAGGGGCGCATGATAAGATTGAAGCTAGCACGCGAGTACCTACTTATCACGTCTCCGCAAGTCCACGTATACAGAAACCCCGAGGGTCTGTCTGACATGGCCAGCATCCCGGAAGCCATAAACACACTCCGGACGGCCTTGCACAAGAAAGGCGTAGAAAGCCATACACATGACGCATTCAATCATCTTGCGTCTTGTTTGGTGCTACTGGTACTAGGCATACGTGAACTGTTGTGATTTATATCTGACCTATTCTTCTCTGTAGAACTCCTCGTCCCCTTCGGTACAGATGATACGAAAACTTTGCACTGTACTCCGCAACCCACTACTTCCGCTATACAATGCTTGCCTCCAGCCAGCATTGCAGCTTTCTTCTTCTGTCCTCTCCGCGGTGTTGGGGAAGCTTTGTGACGCACACAATGTTGAAAACGAGGGGTTGCGTGCAGCGTGGGATGCAACCGCAGAGGTCATCTTATCCGGCATCCTTGTAAGAATGCGGTGGGGTGGCCACAGTGGACAACTAACTTGCTCCACAGGACTTCCTGGATCAAAGAGATGGTGGTGTGTATGCTTTTGATGTTTCTAGACCGACATCGCTCAGAGAAACCAGGTAATGTCGAATCCGACGATGGAGTTTGGGAAGTTTTGTATCGCATCATTTGCGAGTTCTTCCTCCCCGATTCTAGTCGAGGGTCTCCATTATTCAGCGTACCGCTTTGCTTATCCGTGAGCCGATCATATATGCAAAGGTTGCATATATGCGCTGATAACTGATCCGAATTACTGTTCCCAGGCATACAATACCCTGACAGAGACCGCCGTCAGACGAACCACTGTTCAGAACGCGCTTCGTAGCAGTGCTGTTTTGGGCGGGTAACATCCGGTTTCCTTTCGCTGTGTGTATGCTTCGTTTCTGAATGACGGCTCGACAGTGAAAGACTCGGGTTTGCGATATCCGGGGCGAGAGGTAGTCATTACCTATTTTCTCGGCTATAGGCAGGTGCTGATGACTCTCTGTGTTAGATTACCTCCTCCTTGAAGCACTTTTGATGTTATTTGCTCGACTTCTTCCCCCTATTCACAACACTCCCCAAGGGAGGTTCAGAAGGACCAAGTTCGTAAGGGAAGTTCTGGGTTCCCCGATGTTGTTCAAATGTAGCGCGGAACTTCTCAATATTATGCAAAAGGCAACTGGCACGGACTGGGATGATATTGCTGCTCGGATGATCGATGCTCTCGCAAGGAGTGATATTACCTAGTAAGTGGATCTTTCGTCGAAGTCTTAGCACTGATACATCTGTTCCCAGTCCTCAACCCTTTTCTATCGATGAGATAGACGTCTGTGGACGTATTTTTCCCCAACCACTTTCAGCTGACAGGTTAATCATGGATAAGCAAGCTTTCCTCGCGAATATTATCACTGAAAATGTGGGCCTCTCCAGCTCTGGTGGTTTTCCCTCACAACCTTGCTCGATAGAATGAATTGTGCGAGAGCCTGCAAGTACCTTATTCCCACGTTCGCACAATTACGCTTGATAGCTCAGAGCAAAACGTCACCGAACGAAAAGTAGTGATCATAGTCTATCTGAAATCCCCGCCGTTTGTTGCCAACGTTGAAATGGAATCCACGGGTGGAGGCCACCTCTACGCAAAATTTCTGTTGCAAAATGATGCTGTGGGCAGATTTATGGAGGCATTACGACGACGTGGTGTGGTAAGAATATCACTTGAAGTACAGGCGCCTTATTCATTTGAATGCCAGGGCAAACTGAGCTTTCTCAATCCATTGACGAGTGTGCATAGAAAGCGCAAAAGCATCTCCATTGGTTCCGGGCTCAAGTTCGTAGAAGACAGTTCCCCAATACCACCGACTGCGAGTTTCGAAGGTAAAATCCAACATGTTAACCAAGGCAAAGTCTACTGTGCAATAAGTTTTCCCCCTGGGGTTGATAAACTTACTATCTCTCCAGTTTACAAAACGGCGGACGTCGAAGACTCGACGGCGTGGGAATCCGCGCCTCGCGTTGAGGATGCGAGTCGTTTTTCCGTGCTCACCCCGAAGCCTAGATTGAAGGGCGAGAATCTAGCGCCGGAAGTTCTTGAGCCTGTCTACGCCGCACTGAAAAGCGCTAGATTGTTCTCGCCTGCCATTGCAAGGTCGATGACCATCCAGAATCCCGCATTGCCCCTGCTTTCGACCGAGGCATCTCGTGACAATGACGACGAGCTTTCAGAGATTTCCGAGTTCGAACCCGATAGTACTACCATCGAGCAAGCAGCAGCCGGAGTATCTAGATATGTCAATCACGAATTGCAACCGACGCAACACAAGACTAATTGTGAGCGGGAGAATGACAGCTCCAGTGCTACCCCCGCTAAGGGGATCAAAGAATCCTCTGCTCCCGTCTTGAAAGCCAAGGACCACACAGGACGGGTTGGTCAAAAATCATTTGGAGCTGGGGGACTGTTATTTGGTTCTCTTTCCCCAATATTTGGCTCGTCGTCCAGTACCCAGATCAATATTTCCTCAAAGCCACTGCCGGATGTCGATGGTTGTCTCGCCACGACTAGTCAAGAAGTCAATTACGATCTATTCGTCGCTTCACAAAATTTCGTTGGCACAGAGAGGTTGGAAAAATTGGGTACTAGTGGATGTGGACCCTTCAATGCGGAATTTATCACTACTGCGGTAGGGAACCCCCCGGCAAAGCTGAATTTCACGGAAGACGAACCTGGACGGCAAGCCAAAAACTTGACCCCGTCTTCTGGTGATGGCTTGAAAGGAAAAACCCGCACCAGGGCCGGGAAGGACGCGAACGTCCCGCCCAGGATTGCTGGCAGCCGCCGAAAGAGGGAGACAACTAAATCTTCAATCAATGCCACCATCGAAGTTGACGATGAACTCACGCCCCCGCGCAAGAAGAGCCGCGAGGATAGACTTGGGATGAAGGAGGATCAGCTCAGATCCAACGATACTTCGAAGGCCGTCACTTCCCTTTCTAGGGCTAAGAGACATCCAAAGACGACCAAGGAACCATCCGGTATTGAGCCGATGACGGTCGATCTTGTCAAGTTTCTAGAGCTCGGGCCAACCCATCAAGGGGCTCGTAGATCATCGAGGATCAAAAAGAGACAGGCGGCGGCAACAAGCTCAAGTCGGGCCAACGTGAGGCGTGGTAACACTCAGAAAAAGGCACCGCCAGAACATCAGTCAAATCGTGGCGTGGAACACATGAAATCAGCTACTCCTCCACAAGACACTGGCGCTAAGATCAGTCACGGCTCGCCGTCGATCTCCAGTTCATGCACAGTACCAAATCTGATCAGAGAGTCCCCTTCGAAAATCAATGGACATGTAGTGAGTAATACCACCTTTACGGTCTCATGCGCTGTCGAATCGGATGTTCACTTTTCATAGTCTCCACTAGGACCGACGAGTGCCGACATCACTCTAGGGGTGAGCCTGCCTCAAGAAATACTGAAGGTCAGTTTTTGGGTTCACATCTGGAGCCAGGAACTCATTTTTGTAGGCCGTCAATAGCCACCCTTGCCTATCTAGCCAACCGGCGAAAGAGAAAAACCTTTATTTCGCTCCACAAATCTCTCAGGACGCGATGCAAGCAGAGGACCAATACTATGTCAAAACTGCAGAAACCGTAGCTGATCAACATTCCGTGCCTGGCCCACACACCGCTGCCAACGATATAAACCGGCCTCAGCAAGTCGTTGAACAGCCGATCTCCTTGAAAGACAGAGGAGACCCTATGAACGTAATCGGCCAGAATTTTATTCCACCGTATTGAAATCTTACCATTATGCAACTACCCCAGGTGATCACGGAATCGATGCCTCGAAGAGAGCCCATCACCATTGACCTTACTGTCGACGATTCTGCGGATCGAGAGAAGGATGAGCTCTGCAAGGCGTGCATTGGTATAGTACGTTCAAAGGCGGTTGTTCAAGCGAAGTACAGGACTTCTGAGCAGCCCGATGCCGTCGCTATGGAAGGGCATGTCTTTGTCGGATCTCCTCGACATAGTCGCCGAAGCGTTACCTTCGCATCTCCTATCGAGTACGTGCTGGACAAAAAAGCAAATTCCACGGTGCAAGTCAAACCATTGAAGTCAGTCGTGTGTTCTTCCTCGCTAGCCAAACACAGAATCCTCCTCTATTGACACCTCGCGAAGCTGTCTGTCCCCCTCACCCTCAGAGAACAGCATCCTTTCTCCCTTCAGGATACCGGCAAGAACTACAGATATGAGACACAATTCACCCGAACGAGCCGTGCCGTGGGCTACATTGCAAAACTCGAGGTCATCGCAAGGTAACCACTGTTCATATGGTGTGCCACGACAATAACACGACCCGCAGCACATGTCAAAGCTTCGATATACGGTCAAATTCCTGACGAAGTTGAGATCCAAGATATTGTAGAGGTGAGTATTTCTGTACTCTCTTCTTCGCCTGCTTAAAACCACATCTCACAGGTACTCGATGAAATCCAAGCCGTACTTGATCAGCCATCCGCGCTGTATTTGGCATTACTGATCAGACCACCAGGTGATCATCAAGGGTATCTCTGATAAATTCAAGAACATCAAGAAAGACGTCCAGCGTGGTCGAGAAGAACTCATCCAACAAGTCCTCGGTGAGCTAAATAGCATGGTCGTCGAGAAGTGAGTACTTGCATTTTTCGGCAAACACCCCAATAACCATCCTCTATAGTACAAAATATTTCAGTGGTCTAGTGCGCCTCGAGGAAGATTACTACAAGAGCGGCAAAGCTATCACTCGCTGCTGGGAAGAACTTATCGACTCCAACGATGGCGTTGCAGTACAGTTACAAAAAGCTTTGAAAGAACATGATCAGAATGTATCCGCGAGGGCGTTTCCGAAGTCCCTTACTCCCTTACAACCCGCCCTTCCTTGCCGCCGTACAGATCCTTGATCATGCGATGAACTGACCCTCGTAGACGATGAATCGGAGTTGCGTCCGTGTGTAGATACTTGGAGGGGATGGATGTTGCTGGCATTATGTTATTCCGTACCGCGAATAAGGTTTGCTCTGCGATTCGAACATTGAACGGCTTGACTCGTAAGCTTCAACGGTTCAAAACGTTCGGCGTCGTTGAACGTTGAACATCTATCAAGGCAGCTCGAACGTAGATGTGGCCAATAGGAAGCCACAACACATTCAGAGCGTTGCGCCATACTACGACCTTGGTCAGCACTTGCCTTCGGCAGCGATACCTTATATCACGCACACCACTTCGTCTGCGAAACCCTACCGTATTCAGGACGTATCACTTTTCCACCATGTCTAGCGGCGATTTTCGTTTGCCATTAAATGTCCAACCAATCCATTACGATCTCACCATAAAGACGGACCTTAAGAAAGAGATGTTTGAAGGTCTCGTGAAGATAAAGCAAGCATGCTCAGTTTTTCTCATCATGCTCATGCTGACCGAAATACCAGGCTGAAGGTTAAGGAAGAGACTTCTGCTGTCACCTTCAATGTGGCGGGCCTAGAATTGTCGGACATATCGCTGTTCTCTCATGATGCCAGAACGCATCAGGCCAACATATCCAGAACGTTTGATCTTGAATCGGAGAGAGGCACCATCGTCTTTCCTTCAATGCTACCTGCCAACACCACCGCTACCCTGACTATCGTCTTCTCAGGGAAGTTGACTGGTGCGATGATGGGGTACTACAAGTCGACATACGAGGATGAGGGCGAAAAGAAGGTGTACAGTCTCACGCAGCTTGAGGTATGTGGATTCATAATGCTGCGTTCGAGGAGCATTTATTCCAATGCATGTACCGCAAGCCCACAGCCGCTCGACGCGCATTTCCTTGCTGGGATGAGCCCTTACTCAAGGCCACATTCACGATCAGGATGATATCCCGCAGAGGCACCATCAATTTAAGCAATATGTCTGTGGTTTCTGAAGAAGTCTACGAGCCTGAAACCATCCACTACGACGATGCAGCTCTAGCAAGGATGTTTGCTACCCTCAGCACTGAAGAGCAGAGCAAGGATGAATGGAAGATCACTCAGTTCAACACTACCCCCCTCGTAGGATTAACTGGAGTATGAGAGTTTTCGGTGGCTGATCAACTAGCTAGATATCGACCTACCTTGTGGCATATGCCAACGGGCAATTCAGTCATCTCGAGAGCTCGTATAAGAGCCCGCTGTCAGGGAAAGTTCGACCACTCCGTATATATGGTTAGTACTCCCGCTTTATCGACGATGTCGATCTGTCAAGTCTTGTCAGGGACTCCGGATGTTATCACTCGTGCCCAGTACGCACTCGACGTCAAAACCAAAGTACTCCCTATCTATGAAGAAGTTTTTGGTATCGAGTATCCCCTTCCAAAACTGGATACCCTGGTGGTAAGACAATCATACACCTGTCTTCATGTCATCATGGAATGGATGGTCTAAAGGTTCACGACTTCGATGCTGGCGCCATGGAGAACTGGGTAACGATACTCAGCAGTCGGCCTCATTCCTTACTCTTACGAGATTGTTAGGGACTTATCACCGGACGTACGAGCGCTTTTCTTATGAACCAGGATCGCGTCGATATGGCAACCAAGCAACGCATCACCGTGTTTCAATCTCACGAAGTGGCTCATATGTGGTTGGCAAATCTGTTCATGTGGTATTACATGGTGTCTAATCCTTCCTCGAGGTTTGGAGATATTGCCACGATGGAGTGGTGGGATTACTTGTATTTGAATGAAGGCTTTGCTACCCTAGTAAGTGTTCATTCCCGCACTTTTATAGATATTTTTTCACACTATCAAGATGGGAGAAGTCATCGTCGTCGGTATGTCTTTGGCCCTTCGTTTTGTGCCTTTTTGAGACATATATCTAGACCGGTGAGGTCGCTCCAGCTACACGCGGTCTTTCGATTGACCTTTTAAAGCCTTTACCCTGAGTGGAAGGTCGACTCGAAGTTCATTACCGAACATCTAAATGACGCCCTCGACCTTGATGCTAAGTTGTCTTCTCATCCGATCGAAGTCCATTGTCCCGATGCGAATCAAATTAACCAAGTAAGGCCTATAGTATATCTAGTTTACCGGCAATGGATAACAATCTTCAGATATTTGACTCGTTATCATATGCCAAAGCAGCTTCCGGTACTTAGGATTACCGCGGCCGTACCCTTTATGCTTATAAGCCCCCTCATAGTTCTCCGCATGGTGTGCAATTTTGTCGGCCGGGATACTTTCCTCAAAGGCGTTTCGATTTATCTTAAGGACCACCTCTATGGGAATACGACCACCAAGGATCTATGGAAAGGCATTAATAAAGTCACACATACCTCAGCTGGAGTACACGTTGATGTTTCGGAAATGATGGAAAATTGGATCATGAAGGTATATGCCGGCGGATCGATGTCCATTTTCGCAACTTGCTCAGGATTTGGATCCTATAGATAGGATTCCCGGTGCTTACCGTCACCGAAACGAAAGATGGAATCAAAATACGCCAAGATCGCTACCTTGAGACTGGTCCCGCAGAACAGGAAGAAAACCAAACGATCTGGTATATCGCCTATGTCACCCCACACTTGTAGCACCATTTACTGATGCCTACAGGACTATTCCTCTTGCCGCCTTGACCGTAGATGAGACAGGAAAACTGTCAATTGACAAGAATGCAGTGCTCGCTTCCCGCGAAACTACTCTTGCCATTGACACAAGCAAACCGTACAAGCTGAATGCGGGGACATATGGTGTCTGTATGCACAAGTTATTCCCTTCTTCCCCTGCCATGCTTCTGACTGGTACACAGACAGGGTCCTTTACCCTGAGGAACGGCTCGCCCGTATCGCCCGTGAAGCGGCTGAGGGTGATGCTATTTTCTCCCTCAACGATCGTATAGGGCTAGTTCATGATGCAATGGCACTTGCGAAATCGGGACATGCTACTGTTAGCAGCGCACTCACGGTGGTAGATATATTCAGGGATGAGACTGAGTGTGAATGTTCTCGTTGTCAGAACATGGTATATCGCTGACTTGATCGAATTCGACAGTCTTGGTTTGGGACAGTATCGCGGAAAACTTGGCCCTCCTAGTGTCGACGTGGTGGGAAAACGAGGGTATTGTCCAAGGTTTGAATGAGTTTAGAAGGGCAAGTTCCACGCTTCCTTGGTGATCTCCTCATCGTTAAAGTGACATTTCATTCAGAATCTGTTTAAGCCAATCATAGACAGGCTTGGCTATGAATACATGCCATCTGAGCCCGTGGACATTTCACAGCTCCGGACGAAAGCTATTGCACAGGCAGCCGGAGCTGGCGATCGAGCGTATGTCTCCATTGATCCACGCCGCAGGTGCACATTGGAGTAACATCGAATAAGCGTCATTGACAAGCTTAGGGAAATGTTTAAGGCCTACATGGCTACTAAGGATGAATCAAAGATCCCCATGGACTTGTTCAGAACAACTGCTGTAAATGTGGGTAAACTGTTCTATACTTTAGTTGGTGACCAGAACTCAACATTGTCAGGCGGTGAAATACGGAGGCATGAGCGAATATAGTTTTGTCAAAGGTCTCTACGAAGACCGAGCTACGCTACCCTCAGTTGGTATATCGGCAATGTACGTACCCTGGCCTACTGTGGCCTAATTTTCTCTTCTTTTTTCATTCATATCGAACAGGTATGCGATGTGTGCAAGCCGAGATGAACCGTGCAACACGGACACTGAACACTTCATCCTCAACAAAGCCAGAAACCAAGATATCATATACTTTTGCCACGGCCAACAGATGAACTATACTACGAGACGAAGATCGGCCAAATTTTTCATGGATAATTTTGAGGCTGTACGTCCATACGTCTTGTCTGGGTATGTCATTGAGATGGCCCGACACAGTTTGAGGAGAAATATACGGGGAATTTTTCTTTCAAAAACGTTATCTCGGTGCGTCAATTTTGTCTATGGATATGCTTGCGGTGACTCGATCTGTGTTCTGGCAGGCCACGTTGGGCAACCTGAATACCGAAGGCGATATCGAAGCGATTCATATGTTCTTTGAAGTAAGTTTGTCGTCTCTGACGTTCGCCTCAGTGTTTGATGTAGATGCAGCACAGAGATACTTCGCGGTATCACCTCGCACTTGCGCACACACTTGACTCACTGCGAGCTTCCGCTGGTTGGACCAAGGTGGGTTTTCATCAAGCCCTGCAGCTCGCGTGAACGAACCTAGATCGAATTGCACATTTAGCGTTCGACGATGGACATTTCCCAGTGGCTCGGTGAACACGGAGGAAAGTTGTAGATACACTATGGTACTTTCCCGGAGAGGAAATCGGGATTCGTGAATGTTCAAGTTGTATTACATAAGACATCTCGGAGTAAACAGGTGCCCAACGTTGAGCTCAGCGCTTGCAACGACGACGACGACGACGACGAACACATTCTCGCCGGGATCCTCGCTGACCACTGGGTGATGGTTCATTGACTACTGAAGCATATTTGTGTTACAAGGGTCGATATCTTTCTCAGATGCCAGCTTTTGATCCAGTTCGGGACGCAGCCCTGAACTCGCCAGTGTCCCAGTCCAAGCCACTTCCAACGCATGTCCACGATGCAGAGTTGGATAGACATGAAAGACACTCCTTTGATGTCCAGTCCTCCTCTTCATCACGCCCGTCCTCCTCGCGAGCGACCAACAGCCCGACTGTAGCTCGTCGGGCAACCGATCTCGCAGTCCTGCTCAACTCGGAGCCCCAGGAACCGCGCACACCAGGCTCTGCACGGCCATCGAGCCTGTCACATCTGCTACTGGGTAGCGACACCCAATCGCCCGTGTCATCGTTGCCTCCGACGACACCATTGAATGGGGAAGTGGACCGGCTGGTTGGTGCACCTTCGCTGCGGCGTCGGAGCAATCTTCCAGTGCTCGACATCCCGCGAACGGGCACACCACTAGAGGATGGACAATCGCAGCACTTCTCACGCCAAGCTCCACCCCTTCCATCTCGTGCACCGTTCCAGGTCGATTCTGGGCTCTCTTCTGCCCCGCGTGCCCTTCCCCCTTCCCCTCTCACCCGCTCTCCCGTCAGAGCTCCCTCTTGTCCCTCCTCTTCCTCAGGCCCCTCTGTCTCAGCGATGACTCCATCCCAACCGCTATCTGCCATCCCATACAACCCTCGCAATCGCAAAACACCTGCAGGTTCCGTTCTCGTTCCGATGACACCACAGGAAATGGAGACGTACCGACACTACCGCGGTGTTGGCACACAGCTTCTACTCTCCAAGCGAAAACGGGAGCGCAGTAAATCTCCGGACAGTGCCCCGCCTGGAAAACGGCATGCTGGCGATGTAGGCAAAGTTATTGACCATTGCGAGTCTGTTGTGTAGTTCTCTGTGTGCATTTCTGACCCTCTCGTTGCGCGCAGACAATATGCGTCCTGAAGTCGGCGTCAAGCAACGCATGGAGTCTCCAATTATCGGCCTTAAATATTTTAATAATTGGGTAAAATCTGTGATGATCACACGCTTTGCACACCCTGCCCTCACTGCTTCCGTTGTATCGCAATCCTCCGGCCCGGGGAGAGGACGTGGCAAGGTCCTCGATCTCGGTTGTGGAAAGGGTGGCGACCTTACTAAATGGTCAAAAGCCCGCGTTAAGGAGCTAGTCTGCGCCGGTGAGTGCTTATCTTTTTCCGACCGTTGATCTCACCGGTGATACGCCAATCCCTGTAGATATTGCTGAGGTGTCCGTCAACCAAGCCCGCGAAAGATGGCAGACAATGCCCCATCCGCGCTTTGATGCTACGTTTGCGGCTATCGACTGTTACACCCAACCACTCTCAAAAGCTTTCCCACCGGAGCGGCTTGCGCAGCCTTTCGATGTCGTCTCGATGCAATTCTGCATGCACTATGCATTTGAGGCGTCACAAAAAGCGCGGTGTATGCTTCGTAACGTGAGCCAATACCTCCGCAAGGGTGGCGTATTCCTCGGTACTATTCCCAACGCCGACCAATTATTGTATGCATCATTCTTGTTCAATCTCGTGTCGAAAAGGTGACACCACTCCCAGAGAACGGCTTGATGCGCTTCCACCTTCCGCAACTGATCTTTCTTTCGGTAATGCCGTATATAAGATTCGTTTTGAAGACCGGCAATCCCGCCCACTCTTTGGGCATCGTTACTACTTTTTCCTCAAAGATGCCGTGGAGGACGTTCCAGAATACATTGTAGACTGGGACAACTTTGTAGGGTGGGTTCCCCCCGTCCGTCACTTCCGGAACCATCCGTCTTCCTGATCCTCAGTGTCGTGCGAGTGGCTCCGGGGGTATGGTGCCCTCAACCCTGAATGCCTTTCGTATTTGCGTCGCTGAGGTTTCGACGGTTCATTCAAATAATCTGATTTCTCTCAATGGCTGGTTTTCTGACCCTATTTCAGCCTGGCTGCGGAGTATTCCCTCCACCCAATTTACAAAGAGGAATTCCATCAAATATTCACAGAACACTCTGAACAGGAAGAGTTCAAGGAGCTCATGGTGCGCATGAAGGTTGTGGATGCAAATGGCGAGAGCGCGATGGACGAGGATCAGTGGGAAGCTGCTAGTGAGCTGTTTCACGTGTCTCTTGATGACTCGACGACTGACGACAGGTTCATCAGACATTTATATCGGGTTCGCGTTTGAAAAGCGGTGAGACGTTATTGTGGGTGGTTTTATACTTGTTTTGGACAATTTTCTGCTCGAATATTATTTGGCGTGTAACGTGGGATAAGTATGATCAGCTTGTGACGGACTCAACCAATCAGGCAGGGTCCTCATACAAACAACAATACGTCCCGGTTAAGATTACAGTTGAGGTAGGATGTCGCTCAGTCGTAAAAAAAAAATACGAGGCGAAAATGGGGTAAATAGGGTGTTCTCACTCTCTTTCTACAAGGCTTATTCTTGACCAAATCCAACGGTCTCCCTATGAAGATAACTTGTTAGCGAACTCTACAACTTTGTAACGAGTGATGAACTTACTCTACGGCAAGCGTAAGTTTTTGCTCCAAACTTGCATAATCTTTATACGGAGGCAAATCGATGCGGTTGAAACATGTATGACTCTTCGGTAATTGCGACGGATCGCCAGATTTCTCGATTGTGAAACGCCTCGGTCCATCGGAACCTTGCAGATCTTTGAAACCGTTGACGGGAATACGCGAGGTACCCGTTGCAAACTGTAGCAGTCGGGATTTTCGTTCGGGTGGCCAACTACGAATACACTTCCAGAACCACTGGATTACTTCATCGTTCACCTCGTAGCCTCGGTAATCGGTGTGCTTCGTCCAATCGTCACTGTAAAGAACCAAGTCTGGCAGCTAATCGTAACGCAGACGCGGAAACTTACACATCGATCTCGGACATTCCACCGATGAGCAACTCGAGCTCCCGTTCATCAAAGACCGTAATTAACTCTTGTGGGATTAGCTCGCTGAAGCCAGACATAAAAGCCTCAAATTGATCTTTGATGCGTTTCGAGATGCGATACTCCACAACGGCGTCGACATAGTCTTTCTTGTTTTCTTCGGTCACAGGAATGTCTGCACCTCCGGACTTCAGCTCGATCGTTACGAGCTCACCAAATCGTTCCTCGGATGTGGTAAAAGTCTCGTCGATAATATCCGTAATGTCATTTTCGCTAGCGTGGAATGAGCACTCAAGAAGGTAAGTGTGCGGGAAACCTACAGCATCCATGTGAGACCGCGGTGAAGCTCCGCGTCGACAGACTCCAGGTCAGAAAGCGTGACCTTCTTCCTTAGAATCATCTTGTAGAAGCTGACAATAAAGTACGCATCGAGGAAGCGTCGGTGGAAAATACCAAGTCCAAGACAGCGTCCGATGAACTTGAAATAATTCAAGTGTTCGGGGTTGACACCTGACGCTGGATTGATCTGGAGAGTATAGTTATCATGCGCGGAGTATTCAAACAGGCAATAGAATGGGTTGAACATCTCGTGGGAGAGAAGGAAGAAAAATTCTCTGACAAAAAGGTCAGCTCACGACCGGTAATCTACGCTGTTCAATGCACCTTGAAAGTCCACCGTAGTCTAGACCATCCTCGCCGTCGAATTTAATCATCAGACGCTTCTTCAAATCATTCGGCGTCTGCCTCATGATTTCCGCGTAACTGTCCTCGAAGATGTGGTTTCGCCTGACTTTAATCTGGCAGTTACCTGGTTGCGCACGCATGGCTGGCTGGCTGCGGAAGTAGATGAGCTTCCTGCGGAAATCGCGTTTGTACTGTGGCACATTCGCGTCCAACGAAGATGGAAGGCGAGGATCGTCCCATGTAGTGGTCTTGGTGTTATGGTCAACGAAGTATACACGGGCAGTTGATGTGAGGCGCATTTCCCATCCGGACGGTAAAGGTCCAAGCTGAGAAATAGCCTGGGGCTGGAGGGACGTATTTTGGCCATTGGGTCCCATGACGCGGATAATCGTCTGGCGACGAGGGTCGACCCAAGTAGTCGTGCGAGTGTTGTGGTCAACATAATACGGACGCCCTTCTGGGGTGTACCTTTCTTCCCATCCAGCGGGAAGACTGCCAGAGCCCGCAGTGGTAGTGTTGTTGCTTGCAGCGAGGGCTGCGGCCGAAGTGTTGTTTGAAGCGGGTTGGGGTGTAGATGAACCAGGGCGGTGAACATTCGCCTGTGCATTAGTGCTGCCAGCGTCCACCATGTCATCTGCTAGAACACGACGAGAATGCTGGTCCCTGGCCGCATTCGTCTCGGTGTCCTGATTGCTGGTATTCACCGACTGATCTGGGGATGGCCGGTTCCATGTTGTGGTTCGTGTATTGTGGTCTACGTAATAAGTTCGGCCAAGAGGATCAATACGGCGCTCCCACCCAGGAGGCAGTGCTCCAAACTGGTCGACGTTGGGACTGAAGTTTCTTTGTTGATTTGGTGGCCCAGAGGCTGTTGCAGGGGGGTTAGCCTGCTGAGCAGTAGCACCCGAGCTAACAGAACGATTGGATTGGGAAGAGGGCTGATCCTGATCGGCGAGAGCAGATGAGGACGATGGTACATGGGGAGTCGGGACAGACATGAGCGGTGTCGCAGCCTCGACTGCGTGTGCACTGGGGGTCCTGGACAAAGCACCGCCGGGGGGACCGGCGCCGTTAGGGGAAAGAGAGATGGTAGACTCGTTCATGCCCATGTCGGCTAGTGCAGTGGTGACGCCTTGTACCTGAGAGGGCCCAGGGTTGGAGATGGGTTGATTGACATTGGTCGACAAGTATATGATGAGTTTTCCGTGCACCACGAGGTTATCATTGGATTTTTTAAGATCGAGCGTCAACATTTCTGGGGAAATGAGTTTATCGGGCACATGGAGTGGTGCAACACGGGTGGGCGCTTACCATGTCCACCTAATTCGAGGTCGAGAACGTCGCTGACTCTGACATTGACGACTCCAAGAAAACCCTGATCACGTCTCTTGAACTTGCGCTGGTCAAATATCTGGACTGCGACGACGGAGGAATCTTTGACGGTGCTGTGACGATAAGACGTGGGAAGGGGGTACTAGGGAGGACGACATCAGCGGTACTCACATGTCAAAGCTCTCGTTCCAGTAGGGGTTCAAAGTCTTCTTTATGACGCTGGTGGTGTGTGTCTGCTCTGCGTCTACGGTGATGACGGCAAAGGGGTCGGGGAGACGAAAAACATCCCGTTTCGATAAGCCGTCCGCGGCGACGACTACCGCGCCGTGAGTTCGTGCCTGTATCAGTGGTGGAATACGAAGACGTACCGGTTATCCTGATTTTCTTCCTGCTACAAGGGCGTGAGCACTGAGAAGAAAAAGACGATGGAAGACACTGACAGATGAGCAGGCGTCGACATCGGGACGAAGGAGGGCAAACGGTGATGCTGCTGCGCCGTGACAGCGACGACAGTCCGCGCCGGGCGCCGAGTCTCCCATTTTCAGACACCGCCCACACGGCAGGCTCGGCAGCCAGCCAAAGCTACACCGGAAAGGGCAAAGGTAGTCTACCTGCTGCTCAATGTGAATATCCTTCACAATGTCGACGATAGATTCACCCTTGCACATCGTGAGTAGAGTGGTCGTCAGAAACGTCTGTACACTCAGGCTCGCAGGCACACCAACATGCAGCAGATGCTGAAGACTTCCTCAACGAAGGATTACTGATTCCTGCCGCCGAAGAACATGAAAAGGCGGCGAAAGCCTTCTTGCAATGCGAACAGAAGTCAAACGATGCCAATGTACTCTTTTCATCTCATGTCTGTGTCTCTCAATGTCGAACCTTTGATTACAGACGAAACGTACACTCCGCATGCTGTACAACGAGCACACCAAAGCAGGAAAAGACCTCGAGCGGAAGATCGCCAAGCTACGGGAAGAGAACAAAGATCCGACTCTTCCCCACAGGGTCTCTCTCGCTCAGACCCGTGTCGAACACACTTCCTCAACCTCAAGTCGAGGTCACCATCCTTCCCACCCGGCACCATCACCTCCACCACCCTCAAGCGCTTCTCTCCGATTGACCGATTCGCAGAACAATGTCGACGAATCCTTTATGATGCTCGGTCAACGGGTACGTAAGCCATCTGCACCCATTCTTATCCTGTTGATTTCTTCACGTATACGTCGAAAAATAAAAATAAAAATAAAGTCTGACCCAGGAGACGCCTTCAACAACTTCTGGCGAATCATGGAAGGAATGTTGGACAATCTTTCCCAGCCTGTCGCCTTTACCACGGCACCCCTTGGAACGGAATCGGTCTATTCAGGCAAGCCCGGGTCGCAACGAGATCCAGGCTCAGGAAGTGAGACCGAGCGTGAAGAAGCGTTCGTTTCCAGGTTCTCTCGCAAACTTGGCCTGGATGGCAGACCAAAGTTAAGTATGTCCGTTCCCTGGTAACATCGGTAACCACACTCACGCTATTGGTACAGAACGAAACATTGTTCCTGAAGAAACTGACGAACAAGTATTGGCAGACGAAAGTAGGTATTACTGCAGATTAAATTGGCTCGATGTCAATTGACGCCGTCCCACTGGATGATAGCCGATGATCTGTCAGAATCATTCTGTCTGGTCCCTTCTGAATCGGAGCCGGCAACATCAGTTCTGAGAAAAGAGAATATCTCGCTTAGGCAAGAGATAGAGGACACGCAACGACGCCTCGCTGAAGCAGAACGTGTCATACAATTACGCAAGGACCAGGATCAATTATTGCGTGATAGCATAGTAATGGCTCGGCATCAGGTGGGCCCCGTATTCTCACCCCACTTGTTGGGTGGTACTCACACGGTGGCCTCTATCGTAGGCGCAAAGGGCTATGGGAGCTTCTCTTGTCTTACAGCGGCCGAGCGGGCAGCAGCCAACGATGGATCTCGGCGCCCTCAACATCAAGATACCTTCCGTTCCTGCTCCCATGGCAGCCCTGAATGCAGGCCGTGACCGCGAGACACAATTCTTGCGGCGGATAAGGGATCTCGAGGAGGAGCTCCGAGTTGCTCGTGTAGAAAATGACAAACAGGTTGGTCACAACCACAGTAAGCATAATCCTTATCTGATGATCGGGTGTTACATAGAAGGTCATGATTGCACGTTTTCGTGAACGATGGGAGAAACTCAAGGAATCGGCGAAACGAAAGAAGGATGCCAAAGCTGCTGCGGAGGCTACAATGGCCGGCGTCCGGGAGCGCATCGAAGAGGAGCCCGAAGTTGAGCAAGAGCTGGATGAAACAGCTTATACCTAGTCCATTCATAGCTTTCTGGATGAGTACTTTTATTTATCACTTTCCAAGCTGTAATGAAATTGTATTATTAGCTGTGTATACCATTCATTGATTAATCGATTATCTCACTCAAGATTCGCATCAGGCTTGAAACATCCATTCGTTCGTATGTTAGTGCGTGGATATGAGTGCACCGAGACATCCGGGAATGAAATGGTTCGGTTTGTTCAAAGCATGGAATACGTGGCCGCCAACAGCAAGGCAGGGACATCTGCACCGCTATCCGCGCCCATTCAATACAAAGAATCGCGAGTTGGGAAAGGTCCCAGGGTCGAAAATAACAAACTTGCTGGGATCTATGCCAAGATGCTGCAATGACTATCGTTCGTCAATGGCACATGTGTATGGACTGGACTGTACACATCCATGAGAAAATATGGCATGGGACCACACGTTCTTGGACACGCTGGTCCATGTGGCTCGTGCCTCGAGCCAGTTCGAATAAGGGAAAGTTCACATACTATAGCAGAAAGTCTGAGGGGAAGTGAGAGATCCGGGAGCACACGATCAACGAAAGAGGCTGTAATCGATGATACGGAGGGAAGAAACCAGTGAGTTGAATTCCGACATGACAGCGTCCGCATGCCTTTTGCCTACGCCACCTTGAGAACTCCTGGGTATGCTCGCCGACACGACAATATCAACGCTTTTCCCTTCAGAGTGAACACGAAAGAGGGCGAGCAATATATCCACGTGTTCTAGCACGACCGCGTTGAACTTGCGGATGTTTTGTGTTCCACACAGCACGATAGGGGACGGCGTCTTATCTCCTCTCTCGTGACGCACGACAAAGGGAGTTTGCATCGTGCTCGAGACGGCATCGTTGTCGTGAGCCAAGGCTTCGAAGTGGAATCTTTGAGGGGATCACTGAATCCGGGATAGGACAAGTGAGCGATGAAATCACTTTACTGCGTCCTCGTCAATCGGATTTGATACACGCTGCAGTACTTCTATGATGATGGAAACACTGGACTCGGGATATAGGAAAACCTCCTGATTATCGGGAACTTGTCGGATGTCTCTGTGAAGGGGGTCTCTGGATAAGCGTTACCACAAAGCATAAAGACGTACGATACATCCACAAGTTGAGCTGGGATATCAGCAACAATAGCACCACCAAAGAGGTCTCTCTGAACCATTCTTGCACAAGGATGACTCCGAAAAAAAGGGGGGGTTCGATAACTAGCGCTCATCACGTGACACTCCCCTTGTGTGCAAAACTGACGCGTTTTATCTCTTCCTTGAACGAATATCATGTCGGAAGCGCTACGACGGTCTATGATGCAATCTGCAGCCGATCCATACGGAAACGCTCGCTCTGGTCTACCCGTTCCATCTACCACCAAGAAGGCGTCTGCATCGTCGGCCGCGCGTATGAGCCTCGCCGGTCCGTCTGGACGCGCACCACATCCTCCACCTTCTAGCGGTGTCCCCGGATCCAATCCCCGGCAATCCACGTATAGATCTCAGAGTACCAACCCCCTCTTACAGAGCGTAACCAAGCCGAACTATGGCCGGACTCCCCTCAACGCGTGAGCCATGGATTCTCCTACAGTTCCGGATCGGTATCTCACTGCTCGTCAAGTTCCACGCGTCGTGGGTCAATATGGGGAGGTGCTGCTGCTCTCCCTGCGCCCTCTGGGAGTCAGGTGCTCAAGGACCCTCGTCCCATTCGCGAACGCTCATACCAGGCCAAAATGCGTCAGGAGATATTCTCTTGGCTCCAGGGTACCGAATACGAGATATCTATGCAAACTTTGACAAGTATAACTGGAAAGGACTTTCGCGCAATGTTCCAGCATCTCGTCGGTGTGGTTGATCCATCATACCCTTTTGATCCAAAGATGCGCTTCGAGGACGAGTTTCAGCCAGCTCTGAAAGCGCTCCGATACCCTTTTGCATCCCAGATCGACAACAAATGGTTGGCTGCTCCTGGTAGTATGCATTCATGGCCAGCATTGCTCGCTGTGTTGCATTGGCTAGTAGAACTAGGAAAGGTCGGTCACGCTAACTGCGAAGATGCACACTCATATCCATGCTTCAGGTCCGAGTACATTACTTGGAATCCGATGACCCAACGTTGCAAGTATTGGATAGGGTGCCAGAAGAATTTCATGATCCAATACATCACCAAGCACTGGCTTTCGACTATTTTGCAGAGGCGTACATTGCGTTCTTTCACGGTGCAGACATCTTTGAGGAGCAGGACAAAGCGCTAGAGGCACGCTATGGTAGGTTCGTGTATCCTCTCCGTCAATCAAGCCTTATCTTCCCTCAAGCAAAGAAGAACGAAAGGGTGGTGAATGATCTAGAAGAGCAAAAGGAACAACTCTCCAGGACTAAAGTCGAGTTTGAACAACTCAATTCATTCGCAGTGGGTGTCTCGAGTTTCCCGCAGATTTGGATCCCAATCGTCTTCAGGCTCCCCTCGAGAAACTGCAGAAAACCCACGGGTTTCTTGTTAGTGACAGGGCGAAGTTCCATGATGTTCTCCAACGTTTCGAATCGCGGAAGAAACATCTGATTGACACCATTGCGCACGAGAAAGCTGAACTCACGATGCGCAGTGAGTCATACGTAAACATCCCCGATTCCTTCCTGATTGTTTCAGCTTCAAATTTGGAACAGCTCAAAGGTGAACACGCGAAACTGGCCGAGGTAGTGAAGGCGCAGAACTTGACGCCCGAAGAAGTTGTCCGCATGAATACTGACTATGAAACACTGGCGCGAAATCTCGAGGACCTCAAGCACAAAATTTCTGAAGCCCAAAAAGCTGTCATGTCGTCAGAGGTGGTGATGACGAATCGAGGAGCGGCCGCGGAAGAGGCTCTCGACCTGTATACTAATCTTCTTTCCTCGCTTGGGTTGTTCCCGCCGATCCCTCCGCCTTTCCAAGACATCGACTTGACCTTACAACTCAACATCGCAATGTCTAATCCCCAACAGCTTTTGACAGGCTCTGACGTTCGGAAGGTGATTAGACCAACTCTCAGCACAGTGGCAGAGACCAAAAGGACCGAACGCGCTAACGTGGAGAGCGAGCGGATCAAGGTGGACAACGAACTCGACCAATTAACACTAGAGTGTGAAAATGTGGACGAGGAAGTCCGAGAGATCGAAAAGAAGGTAGTGAGCTTGAACGAACAAGCAGACGATCTCCGAGATGTAAGTGGTTTGAGTATTGCCTTGCAGTGCACGGCCAACACTGCCGCAGGCCGCACAACAGGAATCCATGGTGAGCAACGCCGAAGCCACACGATTAGAGCGGGAACTCGCACACGCACGCACGGCGGCTTTATCGAGTGGGATGGGGGTCAAGTCGCGACTCCAGGCACTACAATTTGAGTGAGCACCATTTACAGATATCACTGCTTTGTTTACGCGAAGTCCGCAGCTACCGGGAACAGCTTGCCAAGGTCGCACGTCTCGAAGATGAGACCATTCGGGCCATCGCCAAGAACAGCAACGAGATTGGCTTGTTTAAGGAAGAGGTTTCTGCGCAGCTTCGACATCTCAGGGACTTTGTGGAGGAAGGGGGATGATATCTTTCGTACTTTAGTATTTGTTACTCGGTTTGTATCTCGTGTATGAGTATCCCTGAACATGGCTGTGGGACGGGATGGTCCCACTTATACCATGGTCCAGTAGAGACAACCCCCGAGCTTGGAGGGTGCCTGCAGGCATAGGATCAGGGAATCGACCCCTTCTTGCAATCCGTGCCAAGCCTCATCGTGTTCTTGTCCGGCATCTCCGTAACAACTCGCATAAACAATCTTCCGACATCTTTGGCCCCGGATTCTGTGGGCAGTTCTCGTAGATCTTGCGCCATCATCTGCCACAGCGTCGGTGCTGCGAGCGCAGCGAGTTCTGTACTGCGATCATGCTCCACCCGCACCACGACATCGACGACATTTGCAACGCGACTTCACAGCCAGCACCAGGATGTGGCGAAAAAGTCTACTGGTATTTTACATCCAACTTGAACACAGGAAACTCGCCTTTACACCACCAATTAGGCTGCCACACGGGCGATGAGTTAGCCGATTTCATGCCTCTCCGAGTTTGAATACCGACCAAGTCTCACATTGCATCGATCTTTTGTCGCTCCTGATGCTGCTGTGAAGCAGGGGTTGCAACCGGCCCCATCTACTCGTAATGATCATCTCAATCTTTAACTTGTTATTTCAAGATAAAAAATTTCCAGACTGCAAGACTCATCGTCCACTTTGGTCCTCTCCCGGTGCTCATAAGAGTTGACACTAAATTGATTGTTTATTATTAGTAGCTACCATTTCTTTCCCTGCCACTTGTCCCTGCGCAGCAAGGGGCATAGTGCACGAAAACACCAGACTCGGCATGATGCAAAAGGAGATATCATGACGCCCACTGGTTCATCGTATTATGAACCTATGTTGGTTTCTAGTGTTTCATCATAACGGCGCCAAAATTTTGCCGTTGACCACCACAGCACATTGTGATAGTATGATGGCGTGCCGACCCCGTCGCATACATCGGGGATATCAATAACATTTGCCTGTGCACTCACTGCCTCTTTCACCGTGACTTTCCTTGCCATTCTAAAAGTGACTGTCTTGCAAGTCGCTCGTTCTCAAGCAGTACAAGCCATTGGTTTCACACCTTCAGCTAATAATGTTTTTACTCCCAGGTCCACAGGAATCCTGGCCGGTCGTGCAGAGGCAATTCGGCACACGCCTATCAGGAAAAATGTATATGTAACATTCTCCATTCATCCGGTGCCGTAGGGTTATTTCGAGTCCCGCTTCTCACACGTTCCTGCTCAGGATATCGGGCCCTCTGAACGCTACCGGAACGTTCAGCGGTCCCACCGCGGTCCCATGTGGATAACACTTTTGTATTATTGGAGGACCCGCCTTCCCATTCGTGAGTACGTAACCTGCCAATCCGATCAATGAGCAACGGCAGAAGGCGTCGCAAAAAAGGAAGACAGATACCGGGCCCCGCTCATTAGACGAGTGCTGTGCGACACTCTGAATTCGTAGTGTGCGGTTTCCCTCCTCGAATACCGGGCACTCACTCGGATTCTGAGGGCCTGGTGTGACCGCCTGTGAGTTTGCTCCTGTGCCACCGTGCCACTGGATTGTTTCCGAGATCTGTCCCCCTTCCCCATTTGGTCTCAGTGGATGCTCGGGAATGGATAAAAAGCTGTTGCGCAGGCAGGGGCTACTTCGCGGTTCACCCATCTTCTCGACAGCCGTCAGGTAGTCCTTTCTCTGACCCTTGTTAATCTATCATGTCGCCGCCTGTCCAAAGCGATGCCGAGAAGGGGACACTGGAGGTCCGCTCTCCTCAAGTCGCTGCCAATCTTGATCCCACCAAGGATGAGAAGAAGGCTGCCACTCCAGACCTCGCCAAGAGCGAGAAGAAGGCTGCCGATCTTGATGTCTTCCCCGTGAAGTCACTCAAGAAGGATGCACCAGTATCGCCTTCAAACGTTCCCAAGCCTCCTCCTCATCCCCCGAAGTCCAAGAAGATGACGATAACCAAATGGGTCCTCTTCATCATTTGGTACGACTCGTACAGGTTGGTCCTGCTATGGATATACTCCTTCTGGTACTCAGCCCCATTGCCGTGAAGGCGGTTTTTCACGGTGATCTTCACTCTCAACTTCATCGGCTTGGGCTTCGCTGCAGCCGGTCTTTGGCCATACGCTCGTCAATATCCTGGTGCACTGGTGGTGGGCAATCTGAACTTCTCCGTGCTCATGCGCAACGAAATCTTTGGTCGCCTTCTATACTTGTTTGTTAACACATTCTTCGCCAAATGGACTCCTCTCATCTGGCGTCTTGGCTGTACCTCTACTCTCCAGGCGAGCGGAATCATTGAGAGCCTGGGAGCGCAAATTCATGTTTTGTTGTTAGCATCTCGGCGGCATTCACAGCTCTTGCGCAATCTCTGGCATCGCCTGGCTCATCTATATGCTAGTGATTATGTTCAGAATCAAGCTCGAATACAATGACTCTTGTTTGGCCTTCGGTGTTATTTTGTCCATCACGTTACTCATCACCCTGATCGCCGGTTTGCCTTGGGTCCGTAACAGTCACCACAAGTATGTAATCCCGGATATTTTTCATCACGATGACTCACGATCAATCATGTAGCGTCTTTGAGCGGAACCACCGATTCTTCGGTTGGACGTCTCTCGGAATGACCTGGATATTCACAATCCTGACCAACACCTACGATGTCGCGGATGGAAAATGGAGTCGTAGCGGCGTCTACGTCGTCCGCCAACAAGCATTCTGGTATTCGATGGGCATGACCCTCTTGTCTGTATTATCCCATCAGCGATGCGTTCACTTGCACTGACAATGACCCGGCAGCATTGCACTTCCTTGGATTTGTACCCGGAAAGTTCGAGTCGACATAGAACTTGTAAGTAGATGATTAACCTCAGAAAACAGGTTGTGGATTGACCGCCTCCGCTAGCCCTCTCCAAAAGTTGCAGTCCTTCGTTTCGAGCGTGGCATGCAGCAGGGCTTGCTCGCGCGTATTAGCCGTTATATGGTGTTGGAATACCACGCATTTGGTGTCATCTCGTGTGTAATACCACCTTAAAATGCTTCTACTTTCTCAGTGCGTTACAGTGAAGGGACGCACGCCAAGTATCATTATTTAATTTGCGGCGTGCAAGGTAAGTTCTCTGATGGTTCCAAGCCCCGCGAACATTCACTTATGCTCCTGCAGGTGACTTCACCAAGAGTCTTGTTAACAATCCTCCAAGAAGGATCTGGACGCGTCAGCTCAAGGTCCGTTCAACGTGGCTCTCGTGGTACCCCGTATTCTCATAGTTGACACAGGTTGCTGGCGTCTCTAACACTTCGACGCTTTACAAGCGTGGCATCCGTATCTGCACGGGAACGGGTCTAGGGGCTGCTCTTGCAACTTGTATTCAGTCACCCTACTGGTGAGAATATTGCTATTTGGTCTGGTAGATCGTATTGGCTGATACGTTTTTCCCCTTGCAGGTACCTCATTTGGATCGGTGTGTCACCAGCGGGATGTGCCATTGTTCGAGACTGACACCGTTTGCTAGGCTCTGACCAGGAGAAGACGTTCGGCCCTACTATCAGTGGTCTCATCCACCGGCACATCGAACCAGGGCGTCTTCTGCTGTGGGACAGCAAGGAACGTGGTGGTCGCCCAGACACGATGAAGATATTGAAAGAAGTTTATGACTACTGGCAAGCCGAAGGTACACAATTCAACTTTCTTGCACAGCCAAAGATTCGCTGACGTTAACACCAGTTGTATTCATCACCTCTAACTACGTCGGAAACTTCGAGATACAACACGGTTGCAAAATGCTTGGAATTCCTGCATTCGGTACTCTCTGGGATTTCGTAAGTCCTGTCGATCATTAGGTCGAGACCCGCAAACATATTCACACATTTCTAGTGATTTTCTCGCTGTTTCGAGGCAGATAATATTAGATCAACTGTATATCACCAGGTCCACCCATTTCTCACGTCTAGCGTTCCTGTGACCCGAATTCCTCAGTTTCCATCCCACGTTCTTATACTTTGGCGCGGGTGTGGCCCTTCCAGCCCAAGTCATCATCCTCACGATTTGCGCCTGGGCGTGGTGTCTACTGTACCGGGATTGTCAATTTATCCCACGTAACGCTAGGGCCATGAATTGTATAAATCATGTCGGGCATGCAGCCCAAGCATTATTCACACTACTTAGAGTTTTTGTCGGGAGCCCCCCGAAAAATTATCCAGCCATGTAAATCTGCATAAGAATACAATCTGTTGCTCGTGTTGACTCACCTCATTTGCTACCGTTCTGAAGATCCCAGGTGAGTTGAGTCGTGGACGAATCGTACTGCTGAGAAAACAGGTCTTCACAAGCACACCAGCGACAAGGGTAAGATCTGAAAGCTACATAAGTATTCGTCGCAATGGTTTCATGCATCATGGGTCATCAAAATATGGGTTTAATTAATCAAGACAGTATTCCAAAACTTCTCCAGGCCTTCCCATCCACTGCCATCGCCTGTTGGGATTTATTGGAGTATTGGGCTCCAAACGAATCCCACGCCTGGCGAGCTCGATGATAATGCGCGCGATATTTCGGGTGTCCTAATTCACACATAATAACTGTTAGTACGGTAACCTCGCGAAATTGATCTGTACTGACATCGATCCCGCAGTGTAGTCTTCCTTGAAATGGGCCAAGCGTGAGCGCGCGCAACTGCTGCGTTATGTTCAGCGACCGAAAGCGACGACCGGGTGGAAACTGCCAATATCGTCTGAACGATGGGAACGTGAAGCGACAGCAGTCCAGGCATACCTTGGTGTTAAAATACTGGATATCTGATGCTCCATTCATTGCAGCCCAAACAGACACGATCTTTCGTGCATCGAGAACATCACCCCTCAGCCATGGTGGCATCGGTACCTGTCAAACAAGCAATGGTGGTGTTGCGGTTGAAAGTGGGTTGGATTTAGTAGATGGATTCAGGGTACCGACGTTTGATATAAAGCACTGCTTTACTACAAAATCCCTTATGTCCCACGGCCCATCGCTGCACCAGCAGAATCGTTGCAAAGGTCTGCCATTTTGGGGATCAATGAGCCCGTGTTGGGCTAGAAATCTCGCAAACATTTTGAGGACTTTGGGGAAGGTTGGGGCGTAATCGACTTGTGCCTGCACATGAATTACGAAGAGTGCGAGAGATTGAGGAATAAGACGGACTTGAGTGATCCCAGTCAGGTCGGTACAAAATTGCGATAGCTGGGGTCTCCATGTTGGCTTGACGAAGCTGCGATATTCAGCGACAATCTCCAACCGACTGGCTCTTCCTTTTGGAGACTTGTCTTTCCAGCGTAAGAGACATACAGGCCATTCCTTTCAGTGCTATATGATTAGGCATCCAAGGTGCGGGGAGTAGGGTTTTAGCATACGATGATTTCATTTGCCCATTCAAAGCTTGATCCTCGAAAACATGTTGCCTCGACATCGAGGACGAGAAAGGCATCATAGGGCTGTTTCACACTAATGGTCTCTATTTGCGGGTCTGCTGGGAATATTGGTTCCTTTGTGACGCGGGAGGGTGCCATGTGTTTTGGTTCCTCAAGCATTTTCACAGGTGGTGGATATAATATCGAAGGCATTGCGACAAACCCCTGGGGAGGGTCGGAGGGATTTTTGGGCGGGGGAGATTCTGAGCGGTCCTTTTCTGGAACTTGGGTGTATGTGGTCAAAAATGTGAAGATAGAGATCAGTATTGCGATGGGAAGAAGAAAGAGATATAGGGTAGGAATGCTGTGGGCAAGGGTCAGAAGAGAAAACATGCACGAGACAGGGAAAGAGAAGGAGCTAACGAGGAGGGACATGAGTTGGATAGACAGCGTCATGTGCAGCGGTGCGTGTTCTGCTCATGTCAGACGCTGTCATCGACCGCGCTTGCCATTTCCCCATTCGTCCTTTGTTCCTTCTTCTCCAAGCGTACAATTAGTCCTGAGCGAACACCTTTCCCACTGCTTTCTCGCCCCATTAAATGAGTGCCCAGCGTGGCGACGACCTGGAGGACGATTTCGTCCCGGATGAGTTGGTTGCTTTGTCTGGCGAGGAGGACGTCGATTGCGACCCGCGCCAGGACACCGGAGATGGCATCGACCGCTTCCTCAGTGCAGACGAAGAGGCAGATCAAGACGAACCCCCTCACAAAGGCAAAGCATCCGTGGCGAAACGGAAACGCAGAGAAAAGGAAAAGGAGAGGCAGGCAAAGGTCGTTTGCTCCATCCCGAGATCGGCCACGTTGTAACAGAATGCATCACACAGAGACGTAAACTCGCAGAAACGGTAGAGGTCCCCGAACCACCCTCCATAGCCGCGCAACCGGCCCACAAGCTTGCGGACTACATGTCTGCCGTGCAAGCCAAAACATTTCCCGACCTGACCACACTCGAGCTCAGCGATAGATGTGTCCCTGGTGAGCTCATTCATCGCACCTGACTTCTTGTGATCTTGATTCTACTGCAGATAGACACAGCAATAACGGACACGACACAATGGATGGAATCGAGGTCGTTGGATCGCTTGGTTGACTTTATCATCAAAGGTTTCTTTCTTTCGTCTTCCCCTCACTGCAAAATCATCGTTTCTACCAGTTCTTCCCATGCTGCACAAGCGGCTCTCGCAAAGGTCCAAGTCGCCCGGTGCACCAACTCTACTATTCATCGCAGGAGCCGCTCTGCGGGTCGCCGACGTGACCAGAGTTCTCAAGGATAGGAGATTGCGTGGCGACAGGGGTGGGGATGTGGCCAAGCTTTTCGCAAAACATTTTAAACTGGACGAGCATGTGGCATATCTTAAACGGTCCAGAATTGGTTCCGCTGCTGGTACACCAGGCAGAGTTGGGAAGCTCCTCTGTGAAACAGGTGGGTGAAAAGACCGCGAAGCTCGACCGGATTTAATTATTCCCAGACGCACTTGCCGTATCCCAGCTCACGCATATTATTCTTGACATGTCCTTCCGGGATGCGAAGAACCGGAACCTGCTCGATATACCAGAAACTCGGGACGAAATCTTCAAAACGGTTCTTGGGGCACCGAAAGTACTCGAAGGAATTAGGCAGGGGAAAATACATGTGGTGTTGTTTTAGTGGTCAATCTGGGCTGGTCACTCTAACGTAGCCAACTGGTCGACGTGCTGAGATCAAAGTAGTATAATGACTCTGAGTTCAGGACTAAAAGCCTTTTGGATTGACCCGTAGCGTTAGCTTTGGAAGGCAATTGTGAGAGGGGCTTCAACAAGTAAAAGGAGGACATACTCTTGTCCATTTTGGCACTTTGTGAATGCCTTTCCGGTACCCACGGGAAGTCGAGCTAAAGACGGTGTACTTATCTTTCGGGTCCATTTCGTGTTCTTTGGGCAAGAGCATGGCATGGTCCTGGGTTGGGTTGAGGGCATTAGGGCGGCCGAACCATGTCGATGTGGTGCACACTCACCAACGCTTTGCACTGAATGCCACTTGCACGGACGGCCTCGATGACGGTGTCCACCCCCTTGAGACGGGCACGCGCGTTCGTCTTGCGCGTCACGGACAGCTTCCATGGTGTTTTCCTGTCCCTGGTCAGGTTTCTCGACAGCTCAGAATATACGAGACCGACCATAAGAGACCCCCGAACGCGACAGACGTTGGATGGAACGCGCCAGACATGTCGATGAGGAGGGAGCGGGAATTGCAAGGTGCCGAGACATGCCGATCCCGATTTTCAACCTCCGACAGTAACGCACGCGCTGTTTGTCCTCGACATCTTTGACGACGACCGCGACGGTCCAGCATAATGGCAGTCGAGGCTCAGACAATGCCCGCGTTAAACGGTCACGCCTTCAATGGTGATGCTGACATGGCCAAGGAGCCTTCACTCAGATTTGCCAGCGGTCTCATTCTTCCTCCACCAGAAATTAAATGCAAGTTACTCGCATTTTGCACAACATTTGGTACTCATGCACCGTTTCAGCCGTCATTGACAGAACCGCTCTCTTCGTTGCACGCTCAGCCAACCCTCCGCAGTTCGAGGACAAGATTCGCGAGAATCAACGTCAGGATCCCAAGTTCTCGTTCCTCAACCCTGCGGACCCTTATCATGCTTACTATAGGCATCGTATGGACCGAATATCTGCCGGGGAGGATGTGGAGGAAGCATCCTCGGACAGGGGCAAGGTGGGGGAGGGTGAAAAAACACTTGTGATTCAGGAGGATCTTGGAATCGAACCACCCCAGCCCCAGTTCGTCATGGATATGCCGAGTATCAGTCCCATCGATCTGTAAGCGAGATGCCATCATTTGCCATTCGATCATACCTCATTTTTCTTCCAGAGATATCATGAAACTGACAGCCCTTTTCACTGCTCGCCGTGGACGCGCCTTTCTTGCCGCCCTGTCACAAAGAGAAGGCCGTAATTATCAGTTCGACTTTTTGCGACCTAGTCACTCGCTTTTTGGTCACTTCAATCGCCTGGTCGAACAATACCTCAAAGTCTTGTACCCGAGCAAGGAATCGTTGTCTTATGTCCATGAGCGTGCTCAGGACGGATCGCAGTGGAAAGCTCTCGAACAGTCAAAGAAATATGCACGATGGGAACGACTGAAGAGAGAAAAGGACAAGAAGCGCCAAGATGACCAGGAGGCAGAGAAATGCACGTCGTGATTGGTTAGATTCTGTGACGCCGAGATACTGACTTCCTTCATTTGTAGTGGCCTTTGCTGAAATCGATTGGCATGATTATGCTATCGTCCAGACCATCGAGTTTACCGTCGCCGATGCAAACTCCGAACTACCACCACCGATGAGCGTGCAGGAGGTGGAAAACATGACTTTGGCCCAGAAACGCATGGCAGCAATGATCATGGAGACTACCGCTGATGACATTGAAGCCCACCGTGCGAGACAGGCTGCAGCAGAAGCGGAAGCAGCTGCCGCTGTTGGTGGTGCAGGGATTCCCACAGCAGAAAGCGAGGATGCTGCGATGGAACAGAGTGAGGATGAGGACGACGAGGCACAAGCGCGGAAGCAACGTGAAGAAGAAGAAAGAATGCGAGAATTGGAGCGCGCGAGGGTTATTCAAGCCAGTACCAATGCTGCAGGTCCAATGAAGATCAAGTCTGATTACGTCCCCAAGCGTGAGTGTCCTTTTCGTCATTGCTGGCGGTGTTTTGCTAATGAATCGTATCAGTCGGTGCCAAGAAAACATCCGCCCTCACCACGTGTGCCATCTGCGGTCAACAGATTCCTGTAGATGAGCTTGATGAACATATGCGCATTGAACTGTTGGACCCCAAGTGGAAATCCCAACGGGACGCCTTGGAGGCCCGCAAAGTCCAGGCATCGGAGCTCTTGCGGGGTGCCGACGTTGTCTCCTCGCTCAAGGACCTTGCTCGTACACGTGTTGATATCTTTGGTGCCGAGGCGGACGAGGAACGTCGAAAGAAGGAGGAGGAAGAAGAACGGGAACGTCGGAAGGAGAGAGAAAAGGTTGTTTGGGACGGGCACACTGCAACCAAAGTCAGCACGATGGACAAGTATTCTCTCAATGTCAACTTCGACGAACAAATCGCTGCTATCCACCGCGCCAAAGGCCTTGGACCGCAGGATGCCAATGCGATTGGGCCTGGGATCGGGCCTGCGGCTGCTCCACCTCCGCCGATGACAACACTTCCACCAGCCCCTGCATCGTTGCCAGCACCACCTATCCAAGCTCCAGGGTCTGTGTCCCATCCGGCATACTCCGCTGCAACTATTTCGTCAGGGCCCCAGCCAGCCTCCGTATACTCCAATCAACCGCCGCCGGTCATGCTGCCACCACTTCACTATCAGGGTCCAGATGCTGCACAACCCTTTGGGTTTCAGCCGCCTCTTGGTATGCACCCCGCCCGCGTGACTGGTCTGACCGGCCCACAGGTTGGCATGGTACGGAGCGCGGATGAAATGGATGGGGTGGAGGAACAACCCCAAATCAAGAGGCAAAAGATCGCGAAGCTTCCAGGCGGTGCATTATACCCCGAAGCAGATTGGGTTAGCATGCACCCTTACACGATCTCCCTCGGTATCCAGCTTCCGAATGAACCATTGAAACCGGAGTGGAAGCTGGATGGGAAGATGGTGACTATCTCCGATCTACCGCTCACGCTGCTCGTGTCGACGCTTCGTGAGCGATTTATTCAAGCCACAGGAAGCACGTTACCTGCTTCGAAAATGCGGATATCTTACATGGGCAAAATGCTTACGAACTCGAGCACGATCGCGGGCTATAATTTGGAGGACGAGGACGTCGTGGCGCTCAGTGTCAGTGCTGGGAAGAAGAAGTGATTTAGTGAGTGCATTCTATTCTACCCATCGTCCCTTTTGTGTGTTTTGTAATGTAATACGATAACATGACAATGCGATGTGAGAGGACCTGATAATGTTAGCAAATATAATATGCGTGATTGATGAATAGGGATTGCCAGTAACGCGAATCAAAACCCCAAATATGCCCCAAAATGAAAGTTACCCAAAGTATCCGAAGGAAACCCAAGCGTCCCAATGTCCCCACACAAAACCCAAAATGAATAGAAAATTATAGGATAGCGTCCCTCGTGCACCAAAACGTTTCTTCGCACTTGTTTGCGACGTAAAATTGATAGTGATAAGCGAAGCGTGTCAGGTGTGGGGTGATTGACCAAAGCCTGAGCCGCACGGCGCGCGTTTGGCGGACGCGGACACATCAGGGCTGGTGGAGCGTGGCCGCAACATTGGCGACGGAGGGAGCAGCAAACGGCCAAACGAGCCGTCTGAGGATGTTGGTGAAGGCGTCGTGTCGTTGGATGTCTCTGATTTTGTGTCGGTGTCCGACCCCGCAAATCTGTCTAGGGGTACCATGTCTCGGAGCCACTCGTCGTCCCCATGGGAAGGCCATCTGGAGAGGGGGGACTTTCGCCAAAAGACACTGTGAGGGGAGGAAAGGTGGGGCGAATTAACGAGCGTGGGTGGTATAGGAGTGGCGTTCGGGTGTCGGGGACATGTGAGGACAGAGGAACGCTTTTTGCCAGCTTGGCTGGAAGAAACGGAGTCGTACACGACACGGGAGGACATGACTAGAGGGGACGGTTTGCTGAAGACTCAATCCAAGGAGGGGCGTTCAGCTATAAATCCAAGCTGGAACGTTCAGTTGACAAATCTCTGAATCAAACGAGCTGACATAACGAGATTATAGTTCACCCTGATTTAGTGGACGGACTCGATCATGGTATTCAATTTGTAAACACCAAGTCTTTCGGTCTAGAAACTGTCCGAGCTGTGCAAAATTCACTGTCCATATCTGGTTTAAAGGTACACGATCCGACAGCCAACAGGGCGTCCAGAGAATCATAGATCATCACCCTACAGAACCGGGCATGCGACTCACATAACCCGCCTGCATAACAGCGCCACGACCAACACGACCAACACGCAGATCGCAGTGTCCAACAGCAGCGGTGGCCGGTAAGACCGATGATGGGTGGCTGGGGTTGATCCGCGGACGGCCTCTGTGCGACCCGCAATCGAGCTCTCGAGCTCTTCGCTGACTGGCGGGACTGGATTAGTGGTCGGGGTCGAGGGGACGACTGCATCGGGCTCCGATATCGTCGTCTGTGACCCGGATGAACGTTCTGGGGCGGCTGGCGGTGGAGTGGGTAATTGTTGAAGAATAGGAGACCCAGAATGATCTTGAGCGCGGGAAAGTCCTCGGATCCCTGCAGGCTCATTCAGGGTCGTAACTGCGTCCTGTGGCGGGTCTGGAAGACATTCCAAGGTCGTTTGCTGGCACTTGGGACAAACCCAATCCCGCGATCTGGAATGTGGCAAATTGTCAGAGTGGGTCCAGCGCCACGGCTGAAATGAACACTTGCATGAGTGCCAAACGTTTGCGCTCCGAGACGGGGTACTCGACCGAGCCAACACCATTGGCTGCGGTGCCCTTGAGGGGGAAAAACCCCTGGAGGCCAAGGATAGCTGCGAGGATGAATCAGCCAACAGTCAATTAAAACCGAGCGGGTACGCGCCCGTTCGCACGCCCCAGGCAGGCTGCCATTCCTCTTCGTGATCTGTCAGATGGATTAGCCTAGACCATGTGTGAAATAGCGGAGACGATGAACAATTTGTGAAGCTGATACAAATCTGACAAACGGCAATTTAGCATGTCAATTGAGCGTGTCGGCTAGTGGAAATGAATACCTTGGTGTTGAGTTCAAAACGCCCGTTTGGGGTGAGCATCATGAGCGAGGGTGGTCGGAAAGGGTATTCTGCAGGTAGCAATATACGGAAATGATACAGGCCGCCCTCGAACTCTGTCCCCGACGGACCTCTAATGGTGCAATGCCATTCCTAGGTAGAAGATTAAGAGGGCAAGGGTGCGAATGCGAGTGTAACATACGAAAATGTCGTCCTATTCGGAATGCTGAGTAGATGGGAGGGAAGGTGCCCGATGAAGAATACCTCGAGAGGTGCAGCGTGATAATCGGTGCAAGCGTCGTTTGCAAGCTCTCTTGCTTCTTGCATGATCCGTTTCACGGCTGACATCCACACGTCAGTGATCGAGTTGTCTGATGCGAACCGCGAGTGACACACCGGAATTATTCTTGTTCAAAGAAGACATGGACGGAATGAGTGCGAGAGGATGGTGGAGAGCACTCGACATACGTGGCGGGTCGGACACTGCCGAGCACAGTTCGCGGACTTGAACCCATCCCACAGAAATTCTCCATTTTCTGATCATTATTTAGAATATTCTAGCCATGGTCCACATCGACCATGTCAAGGTCAGACCGACCAAACGTGCGTCTTCGTCGTGCATGGTAGCGATCCCGTTGACCTTTTCCTAGTATATCGGCCCTCGCCGTGCAAGGCCGAGTTTGTCGCCATGCTCGGCTGCTGGGCTGCCACCGGCGACGTCCTCTCTGCTGATCCCACCAAGTGCAAGGAGGTGGCAGACACGCTGTTCAACTGCATGCGCACGACGGTTCGTGTCCCGTCCATCTCTCCATCACTCCCCACTCACCGCGCCACAGCCCGTCTTCCCAAAACCGCAAAGACCGTCCATCAACTATCATCTCAGCAAACTCCAGCGGAAAGTCAAGTAGACCCTATCTTACTCGTTTAGATACTCACACGTATTTGATATCCTCTGCGAATGCCATGCGATGTAATGTAAACTTGAAACAGGGAATCGCGCCTTCACTTTCAATCTTGCTTCCTCCGATATCTCGCCACGGCAATTTTGCAATTTGATTCTACCCTCGTACTGCGCCGCGTCCCTCGACGACGAGTTGCCTTGTACAGCTTTCCTTTCACAGAAACTTGCTGTACTTCGCATGGGCGTCTCGTGGCACAACCGATGCAAAGTTGCTGTGCATCTCCCGAACAGGTCTCAGGAAAAGTGCCTGAACAGTGCAGCACCCACTCTGCATGTACATTCCACATAACGGCACTGGCCAGAGTACATATTCTCCATCCATTCCCTGTCGTGCTGTGTTCATATTTCTTCCCTTGTCTCATGTCAGATCACTCCAAGGTTGCCATATTCTGGGACTATGGTCAGTTCCCACCATCAATTCAATACCCGCGGCTCATCATCACGATTTCTCAGAAAACTGCAATCCCCCCTCCAATCCATGTGGCCTAGGCTACGATATCGTCAACAACATTGGCCGTATAGCCCGTATATTTGGCTCTATCACAACGTTCAGAGCTTATCTCGATATTTCTGCGCAGTCCTACAAGTCCGTGGTCCTCCGTTCTGAGCTCCAGTCATCCGGTGTATCTTTAATAGACTGTCCCCACAATGGCAAAAAAGACGTGGTAGACAAGATGATTTTAGGTGTGTGCTCAACGTGTTTCTCTTGTCCTCGTTGTTGAGTGAGGGACTCGCTCCAAGTCGATATGCTCGCATTTGCCGTCGATCAACCTGCGCCCGCCACAGTCGTTCTTATTACCGGTGATCGCGATTATGCCTATGCCCTGTCAATCTTGAGGCTTCGCAAGTACCAAGTCGTCTTGGTCATCCCTTCCTCGACCCAGACTTCTCCCTGCCTCGAGAGCCAAGCTTCGCTTGTCATCGACTGGGGTACCGCGGCACTAAGGACCCGTGCAGAAGCGGTCAACGCCGCACAGCCCGTCAGACAACTTTATCACGACCTTGACGCCAACCTTACAACCAAGCTCTTGAAAGAGCTGCGAGATCTTCCCCTCGATGATCCAGATACTGCTCTACCTCCTTGTTCTACTGCTTCCCGAAGTGCCTCGAGGCTGCGACGCATGAGCGTTCGCGATCTTGAGCAATCGAGGCACTCTAAGAATACAGCAAGTCTCGACTCCACGCAGGAATTTACCCATAACCCAGCATCGCCGAGGAAATCGATGAGCACGGCGAGTGACTCGGTCTCCGGGGGATTGTCCATCCCGAAAACGCCCTCACATTCTCGGCGTGCGTCCGTTTCCACGGGATCCACTCGGGCACGCAGTGCGACTATCGTTGCGCAATCGCCTGCTGCAGTGGAGCTGGATATTCCTGCGAAGAACCCACCACCACTCAGCACGAGGCGATCGAGCGCGTCGGATACCATTGACGCTCCCGGCCCCACAAAGCGCAGTCTATCTGTTTTACCGTCGCTCGACGTGCTTGAGCTATCGTCGCATGATAGTCGCCCACCCTCATCAATCATCGTTCGTTCGCCCCTTGAACCTGTTCGGTCAGGAGGCGACACGCTAGTCCCGGAAAGACCGGATGCTCCCTCTTTCCACAGGCCGAACCGCACGGGATCGCCGTTCGAAATGCCCAAGGCACCGACCGGGCTGGGATCCACTCCAAACCCTTACTGTAAGCCGGCCCACACAATGGTCGAACCTACATCTCCGATCATGCCGCCACCGGGTACACTTGCCGAAGCTGTCGGCGCTGTATGCGAGACACCCCCCAAAAGGGACATCGCGGTCCCTGAGGAAATCGAACATCCGACGGGTCTACACATTGAACACGATGGTGAAGAATTCGAGCGGGCTAGCGTGCCACATCAAGCACACTATTCCCAGGAAGGTGTTCGTAAGGCTATTCATTCGCCAAAGTCGAATTACCACTCTTATGCCGCACCGCACACAACGTATTCCCCATCGAGCCAAAACGTGGCGTTGCATCTCGCCAATACCCCTCCGGGAAAGGCGGCCTCTCTTCCTCCGCCAATTTTCTCAGGGATTGGTAGTGATGTCGATGCAACGCAGTTCGCCGCCTTTCCGCATGTATCAAATACCCCAGACTGCTCCGCATCGGGCTCCGACTCGGTGCTCTGCCCTACTGGTTCCCAACGGGCCTCAACCCCGTCCGCTACTGCGGAATCGCATGAAATTGATGAAAGCGAATGGAGCCAAACGTGGACAATGTTCAAACCACTCATTCATCTCCTGCTTGCAGCTCGAGAGAGAGGTATTGACCGTCCTTCGCGTTCGACAATCGCAACGGAGCTTGTACAGTCAGACAAACAAGTCTACCGACGTGCTGGGGCCACTCGGTTCCGGGATTACACCGCGTTGGCCGAACAGGCGGGCATAATAGAGCTCGGTGGAAAAGAGGGTGATGCATGGATCGCATTGCACGCAAATTGGTTTGGGACAGACGACAATTTGGCTCATTTCCACTTCAATAGAGTCTCGTCTCCCACGTCTGACCCACCGAGCGCGATCCAAGATCCATCATTAATGGGCTCCAACACCCCTCTAATTGAGCAACCTGTGATCTTCCAAACGCCGCCTTCTGCTTCGCCAAAACGCAGATCACTTGAATGTAGCAGCGCACTTCCGAATGCACCAGCTAACCAGCAGGATGGTGCTTCTCGTGCTCGTATACCCACCCCGTTCCAGCCTTTGGTAGATATTCTCGCCCGGATACGTGCAGAAGGCTGCCATCAGACTCTGAGATCTGTAATAGGACAGTCACTAGGCAAAGACGTGTACGCTCAAGCAGGAGTGTCGGGATTCAAGGAGTACGTTCATCAAGCTTCGGAGGCACAGCTTGTTCAGTGTGGTGGCGTCGGAGGTCATGCATGGATAGGCCTTCATCCAGAATTACGAGTATAGGACCTCGCCACACGATTTTTACGTATGACTGAAAACCGTCCTGCATGTTGTAATTATATGAATGAGTAAAGAAGCAATCACTATCCCGCTTCGGGGGTCTTTATCGAAGTCTTGCGGCCACGTTAAATTGGATGAGGCGGATGACCTAAACCACCCTCAGGAACCCGTGCGCAAGGCATCAGTGCCGTCCATCTCGTAGTGAGATCAATTATCGTGACTGCAAACCCAATGTTTACCCAGGACATGACAGGGGTTCACAATCAGGGATACTCTGCATGCGGCTGTACTCCGCAGGGAACACCAGCCTTACGCGTTGAGGAATATACCAGGAGCCGAGGGTTCTTTCATCTATGTCCGGGCTGGGGATATGATATCGTATAATCCTCTCTAATTTGGTCTATGAGACATCAGCAATCAAATGGTTCGAATCCAGTGTTGTATAGACCCGCTCGACGTCGTCGTTCTCTTCTAGAGCTTCTACCAAGTTTTCTAGGCAGCTCGTATCCTCGGCGCCTTCGCTAGCCTCCTGCGGCTCCAATGGTGCCCAGTTGACCTCGCTTGTGAGTACCTCGCATTGTGAGGAAGTCGGCACAAAATCATTTATCACTTTCATGACCTTGCTGAGGTCTTCTGGGGGACAAACCAACTTGGCCAACGTGTGGTTAATGATACGCCAAGCGGGAGATCAACGCCTACTCACCTCCGCCCCACGTTGACCAGACTCCTCATTCCATTCCGCAAAGTCGATCGAACAAACATTCATGACTTGCTCCAAGAGCGCTTCCATGTCGCTGCCAATACACACTTTCACATAGCCTCGCTGCTGGAACATGAATTTGACGGGAGCCGAACGCGCCCTTGAGTCGAGGATGAAGGGACCCAACCCACATCTCGAAGCGTATGAGACGCACCTATACGAAGCCAGAAGGTCCTTGACATGTTTCACCGTGCGATTGACGTTATCCGACCGACATTCTCTATGTGACTGCAGAGTTGGTTTTGGGAAATAAAGGTCTACACGGGCGAAAAACACTTACATTAGGATGCCGATCGTGCCGTTGTATATGGCTTCAAACAACATCGCTTGTCCATGACCCTTGGTTCGTTCGGCCTGTCAAGTCAGGGCTGTTAGAGGGCTGCCACAGTCGTGTTCAGCCTGCGCTCAATTACCCTCTGAAGTGCGTTCTCGATGTTTTCCCTCGGAACACCAGCATCTCTCGCTCGCCGGATGGCAAGTGCCAAGAGGCTGTTTTCTTCCGGGCTTGTGGAACCACCCGCTATATAACGATGTCCTTTAGTCCCAATGGATCAGATATATGGCCAGTTGGGAGACACGAGCCTTTTGCCGCAACCACAATCTCCTACAGAGGGACGAGTAAGTCCTACGCAAAGCACGGGGTGGGGTCAGTGCTTACACGAGCTGCCCTGCCGTAGATTTTGGACTTTTTGGCGTCCTCTATTCCCTTGCGGTGCTTGATCTTCGACCACTGGCCCACAGTCAGCCTCGGAGACTCGGAGTAACACGAATGCTCCATACTTTGCTGTGGCCTGCAAAACACGTTGGGGAGACCGAGAACGACCGAAACGACAGTTGTCTGTGGGTCCTTGGTGGAACACGTCCAGACCGGATAACCACCCTCAGGAACATTTGGGAATAGTGACTGAACCGCTGGGTTCTAGTTACAACGCAATATCGGAGTTGAGGGGCCGATTGATCCGCGGGAAACAGGCAAACACGTTGTACAGCGGCGCTAGTTTCACACCGCGACACTCGAGAACGACCGTTCTTTCCATACACAAACTAAAATGTACATATATACGGTTCGCTACCATAAAGCTAGGAGGAAGTCGTGACATCAACCTGTTTCATCGATATCGATTCCCGTCGGGAAAGCTGCGACCCCGAGTTGGCTTCTACTGCCCGTAATGCAGCAACTAGATCAAAGTGGAAGAATGGTGTTGCCTCAGCCAAAAGAGGCGCTCTCTCCGACACCTCAAGTTCCCCCGGAGAAGGTTGGTGTGTACCATATGCTTCGACGTCTGTCCGTGGAGTCTCGGAGTCTGTGTTCCAGATGGTCCTGGGTCCATCGCCATAGGGGACAATAGGTGCGATCTCGCTGGGCGACGGAGATGGTGCCCCAATACCGAAGCCGCCGGCGATGAGTGCCCGCTGCATCCACGGCGAAAGGACCGAGACGAAATGAAACTAAAACGCCGTTCAGTGAACAGGCCAGAGCCGCGAGTAGATAGTTGTACTTACCCCTACGGGTCCGTTAGTCCACCGTTCGACCTCGCCACGGGTATCAATCAATGCTTGTACAGCTGTAGTATCGACTTGGGACCTAATGGAATTCATATCTGAGAAAGGTTGCGTTTGAAGATACCAAAGAGCCTACACTGCAGAAAAATCAAGAATGATTGCGCGGAGCTTTGGCTTCGCCTTGTTCGCTTCCCGAGCAGCCTCGGCACCCCCGGAGATGGGACCAGGGTCATTCCAGGGGCGATCTTGAACTTTAATCGCCCCGACATCGACACCGCGTTGCATATGTTCCTTCACGTAGTCTACGATTGCAGAATTGGCAATCGAGCAATTGGGGTAGAGATAGCTCTCCTCGAAGCGGTAGATAATGACGCCGGGCGCTGGTGGCTCGACCTTGACCTTGGGATTGGTGACACCATCGGCACGAAGGGGGAGGAATACATCGCGACTTTCCCCACCGTTTTGAGGGTCGGTGAGTGTGACTTTTCCAAGGAAATAACTACGAGGATGGGCCACACGAAGGAGCAGCAAGACCAGCGACGAAATGATCGAAGTGTAGATGCCATTTTCGATGGTAGAAAAGATGGTGACCAAAACCGCCGCGAGCCAGATAAAGAATTCCAAGGGCGATACGCGCCAGTACGTGTACACCTGAGCGGGCGTGGCTACGAGGTCAGCGACAGCATGTATAATAACTGCCGAGAGACTGGCAGTAGGGATCCAAAAGAATGCCGGCGTAAGTCCGTACAGCGCAACGATGACCACGATAGCTGCTGCTATACCACTTGCAGGGGTGCGGACACCAGACTTGGATTGCAATGCCGAGCGCGAGAACGATCCAGTAGCAGGGTATGCGTGGAATACACTCCCAATAGTATTTGTAACACCAATGGCTATCAACTCTTGGTTTGGGTTGATCTTGTAATTGTTTACTCGGCCAAACGCTTGGGATGAACGTCAGCGTTTTTCTCTCTATACACCAGTTCATACATACACTTCGCGATGGCAATGTGCTCCAGCAAGAGAATAATAGTGGCGACGGGCAGTTGAGTGGCGAGTGCGCCAACCAACTCCGAGTCGATCGTAACGGGCCCGACATACTGGAAACCCCTGGGAACCGTTTGAAGAATCTTGATCGGGTATCCCTGTTTAGTTTTGCGATGACGGCAGTACAACCACGCTGCGACTGTCAACACCAGGATGACAATCGCATTCCTCGCCACCATGATGAAGAAAAAAATATGACCTAAAACATCGCGTCAGTTCTCGAGCATGCAACCAAGGTATATATTCCTTACTCCTCCGGGGAAAACGCCGTTGAAGTTTCGTACAGATCATGCGAATAGCGTAGAGCGCCGCAAGGCCAGCCAAACCCCACGCAGCATCAAGAGCAGTCCTTGGTAAGCCCCGGAGGGTATTGATGATGACCTTATATGTGGCGGCCCTCGTACTGTCGAGAAGAGGTATGGATAAGGAAGGTGGTCGCGAACAATGACTTACTTGAAGCCAGAGATTCCCATCAAGCCGGGAACTTGGCCTGCGACAATGCTGATGGCTGAACCTGTCATGAAACCGCTCACAGCCGGCGCAGGAATAAACTCGACAAGCCACCCGGCCCTCAAGAGCCCGATCCCAAGGACGATAAAGCCACAAACGAATGCGAGCGTCGTCGCGATTTCTGGGCCAGTCCATTTGTTGGGGAAATTCGAATTGACTTCCGCAATAATTTGAGAAGTAGTGAGCGACATAACGGCGACTGGGCCAATTGAGACATCTTTGGAAGTAGCAAAGAACTGGAAGCGGACAACGTTAGCCATGGGAACCTCTCTAGGTCGAGTACGCACACAGTATACCAAAGTGCCAATGAATGAAGAATACAAGCCGTACTGAGGGGGGAGTGTTGCAAGCTAGATTATAAAGGGACGTAAGTGATGAATGGGAAAAGGGTAGGCGTGGGCGGTGTCCACCTGGGCATAAGACATCCCCTGGGGGACGAGAACGATGCCGACGGTCAAACCTGCGATGAGATCACCAGACAGCCACCCAAGATCTATATGGGCCAGCGTTGAGTGACGTTGGACTGGACGGTTCTTTGGCACCGGACATACTATATCGGGTAATCCACCCGAAGATTGGGAATAGGCTGATGAGATAACTAAATATCTGGATGGCAATGAACATCAGCAACGCCCGACGGGTCATTACACCTGGGGACTGACGGCTTGTTTGGGATCATTAAGCCGGTCAGTGATGTAAGTACTTGCGGAGATGACTGGCACGCCATCTTCGGGATAATCCACTATCTTCTTGCTGACACGTTTCACGGTAGATGCCATAGGAGCGATCAGAAGCAACCACCGAGGGAGGGAGGGCGGGGCGCGGAGACAACGGGAAGGGAAAGATACGTTGTGGTTTATATGGTCTGTGGCAGATTCAGTGAATCTTCAAGACGGACCCCGATGATGGTAGCCGACGGTTATGGGCTGTACTTAAGTTAGGCCGCCATGGGAGGAAAGCACGCCATTCCCGTAGGACCTGACGAGAGGTTGCGATATTCTCATTCGTCATATTTGGGCAATGACATGTAGCGTTGCAGACTTGAACGGTCTACCGGCTCTCCCTGTACTTTCGCGCGCTTTGGACCGTTCCAACTTTGGAATGAGACTCACCACGGTTACACCTGGAAAAAAAAAAAGACTAGCTTTGTTTTAAACGTGGGTCGCACCGAGCCCCGGAATCTACTTATCATTGAAACATATGGCTATACCGAGATTTGGGCTTCGCGTCATATGTACCTCTAAAGATAAGCATGATGCTCCAAAGTTGTTGGTGCCTGGTGGAAAAAGTTTGACAATGAACGCTCTGGATAACGACATTCATTATACTCTAAGAGTACCTCCTCTACGATGAAAGGGACCAGTTACCGATGCGATGTCCGCTTAGCCAAGGAGAAGCTGATGGCGACGATGACTGTACACTTCCCCGTATGTAAGTGAGTGGCAACAACAATATTGCCACGCGCGACAAGTCTTGGCTTGTTCAACGCCAGTGCGTGCAGTGCTGAGCACCCGTAATACCATCCCCTCCCCATTGTCTTTCTCTTTCTCTTTTCTTTCTCTTTTCCTTCTAACGACTAATGACAACTCAGCCAAAGGCCGTTCCTCTCGTCGCTCCTGGCCACACCCGTCCCGTCACCCACCTTTCTTTTTCCCCGATCCTCGACGACAACACCTATCTGCTAGTCTCCAGCTGCAAGGATGGCAACCCTATGCTCAGAGAGTGGACTGGAGATTGGATCGGCACCTTTCTTGGTCACAAAGGCGCCGTGTGGTGCACAAAGCTCTCCCCCGACGGCTCAAGGGCCGTGTCAGCCAGCGCCGATTTTACAGCGTGAGTGCTGCTTCTCAAACATACACATCAGAATCCTCATGTTGGCACGTATCCACGGCTTGATAGCAAAATCTGGGACACCTTCTCTGGGGAGGCGCTCCACTCTTTCCCCCATAATCACATCGTTCGCACAGTTGCGATTTCAAGGACATCCTCCCACATATTAACCGGTGGACAAGAAAAGAAAGTCCGTATTTTTGACCTGGCTCGCCCGGATGCAGAAGCGGATCTCCTCGGTGATCTTGGTACAACACCACACGACAAGACAGTCAAGAGCGTGGTCTGGGTCGGTGAACACACTGGGGTATCGGCCGGCGAAGATGGAATCATAAAGTATGTCTCCTCCGCAGACTATTCAGCTACGTTGTATTCATAGGTCCTCAGGTGGTGGGATCTACGGACCCGCAAGCTTACGACTTCGCTGGCGTTTCCGAATCCCATCACGTCTATGGAACTTTCCATGCAGACAAAACGACTTGTTGTCACCTCAGGGGAAACCGTGGCATTTATACCTGCCTTGCCGAGTACCGCGCCAACTCATAGTCTGAACCTCCCATACTCGCCGTCCTCCGCGTCCGTTCATCCCATCCTGCAAGATCGCTTTGTGACGGGAAACCTCGGAGATGAATGGGTTCGAGTGCACGGTATGGACGGCGAAGAAAGGGATATTTTCAAGGGTCACCATGGTCCTGTGCACTGTATCGAGTTCAGCCCAGATGGCGAAATGTATGCAAGTGGTAGTGGTGCGTGTTACCGTTGCCTATGCCACCGTCCAACGACAATCACATTAACTCACGTAACCGTCTTCTCTTTTCAGAGGATGGTGAGCCCGGAACGTCCCATTCGCACTCCCAAGCTGATCATCTAACATGGCAGGCACTATCCGGCTTTGGCAAACAACACCCGGGAAGTCTTACGGCCTGTGGCAGGGAAATGCCAATGGTGGTTAGACGCACAGCAGCACGTAAAGTCTCAGTTTCATGTAATGATGTGGTAACGATACACATTCGCTCTATTCCTACTCGATTGGTGGCAGCTTTACCAGTGGCAATATCCGCGGATCGAGGACTGGCCGAGTGTTGGCTGGCGCAACTGCCTGGGTAGCGGGAGGCTTGGCCTCTTGTGCTGCTCTGTATCTGAAGACCTCCCATGACACGTGAACGTCCTAGGAAAAAAACCGCATTCGCCCTCAATTGATTAAACCCCCCGATTCCTCCACAACTCGGCGCGCCGACCGGGGCAACGCATGGTGATGTGTTATAATTGCCTCCGATCGAGTAAGATTAATGCTGCGTCATTGGGTTCAACCAAAAATTGTCATCTACACAGCATCCAAAATCGGACATTCCTCTTCAGTCTCAATGACGTTGGTCGATTCCCCGCGGACCATCGAATAACGTTGGCGAGGGTCAAATTTCAATCGCAAAGTCAGGGTCGTAAGCTCAGGATATGACCAGTCTCAAGTCCTAGTAAAACAGCCAGTCTCGAGACTTGAACTATCGTCTTTGTCGGCCTCAGGGACATTGCACAAGGCGATCTCCACTGAAGCGATCTCTACTGGATACATGCTTAAGCGTGCCACGGGGATGTGAACGTTGTCGTTTCCCAGCGAGAAACCTTCTTGTTGACTTTCATGGTAATCAGGTACAATTCCCTCGGCTACCAAGTGGAAAATCACTGAGGGCTCACATGGTGGCAAAATATTTGTTTTAAAAATATGACTTGACGCTGCTGCGCGATGGATTGTCACAAGCGGTTCGTTCGGTGTCTTGTGTTGTCCTGGCGAGCAAAGTGCCAGTGGTATGTACTTGATTGGGCTGAGCCACTGTCAAGCCTTTTCAAGAGTAAATTCCCAGACACGTTCTTGGCGCAGAGGAACGAATGACGAAGCCTGTGTTCTTCACGCTCACTGTCTGACACCGGAAGCCTCGTCGAATGGAACGTTAGGGAGGGCGCGGTGTCCCTAACCGGTGGTACGTTCCAAGAGCCCAACCGAATCCAAGTATCGAAACATCCGGAAACTTGGATAGCTCTCGTTTATTTAAACGAATCGCAAAGTCGACAGGTTGACCGTGATGACAATGGTATGCAGAGACGGAACGTGGTTCCACACGATCCTCTTGATCCCTCTGTCATCTCTTGCCAAGCAGCGACTCTGCTATGAATTAGTCAGGACCACTGACTAATCCACAGAATGGCACGCGTGAGTCTGATGCGATACGCGAGTTCTTCTCAGTGAGCGTGGCCGGGTTCCATCGCCCAGCTGGTCACTCTATCCCCGCAGACGCGGTCATTTTCAGACCACCACCAGCTTCCAATGGCTGCTCGTTCCACGCTCGTGAGCGTATTCCATGGTGCTGGGCCAACGACGGCACGCAGATTTGCACGCAAAAGGTCGCATGAATCATCTGCTATAGATTGCGTGCCCCTTCCAACGTGCTGGCAGACACGACTCTGGGATGGATGCAAACGTTGGTTCCGTTTGTCCGGTCGAGCTCCGGGGCGTAGAATTCGCCCTGGGAGCAGCATCGAATGCGACGTACACACAACGGCTGACGATGGGCTTCATGCGCGCGGTGCGTGTTGCTCACCCCGTGTCACTAAACCGCGGGGGTTGTAGTGGTGATGGCTTTGAAAACCGGATCAGCGCCAAGTTGACGCCCATGATCATGCGGCTCCGACGGTGAAACCATACATTCGGCGCGGTGCGTGTTTCACCTCATCCCCTGGAACGAATACGATGCTAGCGGTGGTGATGACTTTGAAAGCCGGATAAGGGTTTGACGCCCATTCCGGCTCCGACAATAACGGCGAGCAATATTATTGCGAAATGGCAAGCTACAGCATCCCACAAGTTGCAGTACGAACCCAGCAATTCTATGCAACCAAAATTTTGTCTAAAAAGCCGTATTTGGCTGACAAATCGTATGTCGCAAGTTTCTATCTTGAGGAGTCACGTGATGATGACGTAGTAAATGAAGGCCATCCCACCATCATGAACCACGGAACGATGGAACCGGCAGAGAAGTGCTGGGACCGGACACAAGAGCCGATGTGGGGAGGCTACGACAGATCGAGAATCATGGATTGCTGTATTCTTGCAAGCCAGGCGCGACCATCTTTGACCGAACCTGGCACTCTGATGCCGTTTTCGAGCTGGGTTCGTTCATATCGCCAAGGCACTGGTCTCACACCACACAGGGCCCTTTGGTGATAGCACGGAGTCGGAGTCAGTATGAGGCTCAGGTGCGCACGTTGCCCAACTTGTTTCTATGTCGATGGCAGACACGGTCCATAGTGGTATGCCATGGTAGGTTCAGTCCCACGAGAATCACGCACTTGTCTCACCAGCGCCTAAAATCGTGGCTGTTCTCAGACGATCACCAGAAGACCGTCCTGTCGACCAGTAACCGGTTCGTATACAGGCAGGTTCAACAGTATACGCTGGGATTTTCTGGGATGAAAAGAGTTTGTTGACCTGCCTTGCTCATTGTGGCAGAGGCTCGAGTCCGCCATGTAATTTGACCCTGATCACGCGGATGGCGGATAAATGGAATGACAGGGAATCGCCGACAGTATGTGGCGCGGAGTGCCTTCGGTCGTTGAATGCATGGATCATGTCTTGGCCGGTGAAAGTACCGAAGGAGGACAAGAGCAACTGAACCCTGTGTGGCGGTAGTCTGGATAATTCCGTACCCGATAGATGATATAGAGTAGCTAATTCGGCGCATGTGATCCCGGTATTTTCCCTTGTTTCATTTTCATGTACCTGAATAATCTGGTCAGCTGAGGAGCAAATACGGTGGGTGATAATAGGGGGGTCAAACATCGATTGCCTTCAAATCAGCGATACTATCACCTCTTGCAAGTTGAAAATGGCATCCTTGTGAGCCTCATTGACGAGCGTCCTTGGTTGATTGCTGATCGCAATGTAGCAAAGGGCAATCTGTATCACCTCTCGCGCCACTGGGGATCGATGCAGCGCTCAAGGCGAAAGAGGACCCCTCTTTCGTGCCCCGCGCCAAGATCTTTGACGAGTTTGCGCTGACGGACCGAGTCGGACTGGTTTCTGGCGGCAACCGAGGCCTTGGACTCGAGATGGCGATTGCGCTCGCCGAGGCGGGTGCGCGGGCTGTGTACTGCTTCGATCTGGCCACGGAGCCATCGGAAGAGTTCAAGGCGTCCCGAGACTATGTGACGAGGCTTGGAAACGGAGCGAGGTTGGAGTACTTTAGTGCGGATGTGCGTAACCAGGCGCTGCTGTGGAAAAAGGCGGAAGAGATCGGGGACAAGGAAGAGCGATTTGACTTTTGTGTCGCAGCCGCGGGGATCTTGAAGGGACACATGGACTGCCTTGAGTATCCTGAGGAGCAGTTCCGCGAGGCGAGTGTACGTGATCAGATTGGAAGCGAAGCTGACTGCGGGTGGCGTAGGTGCTGGAGGTGAACACGACGGGTGTGTTGTTTACGGCGCAGGCGGCAGGACGGCAGATGGGGCGGTTCGGTCGTGGAGGGAGTATAATCCTGATTGCATCGATGTCAGGGAGCATCACGAACCGGGACCACGCGTGGGTGTCGTACAACACATCCAAGTCGGCGGTGCTGCAGATGGGACGAAGCATGGCATGTGAACTTGGACCGCAAAACATTCGGGTCAATACGCTCTCTCCGGGACACATTTACACGCAGTGGGTCTAACTCCAAGAGTGGTTATGGGATGCCTGACAGCAAGACAGGATGACCGCGGCGTACCTGGACAAGCAGCCACAGTTGTTTAGCAAGTGGTCGAGCATGAACCCGCTCGGTCGACTTGGACGACCTGACGAGATGCGGGGTGTAGTGACGTGGCTCGCATCGGATGCGTCGAGCTTTTGCACTGGGAGCGAGTGAGTCGAACGATCGTTCACACCAATCAACGTTTTCTCACCATTTTTAGTATTCTCGTGAGTGGTGGACATCACGCGTGGTAAATGAGTCACGTGTATGATTACAATGTAGCTACTAAAAATGGAATGATCTCGATCGGCGCAGCATTGGACTGCGGATGGGTCGAAATGCGCAGGAACGACACCAGTCGGGTCTGTCTTGACCATGGACGTTCAAAAGATACAAAAACGACGCGAACAACCAGCTCAACCAACAGATATTGCTCAGAGAATGGTCGCTTTTCAACGCAGAAACGCTCAGTGTGTACCCTTCCTTGTCTCTCCTCCTCCACACACCCTCACATCATCGCTAGTGCAACTCGCCGTGCAGACCGTCCAAACGGCTCCAAACCACTCTCTCCCCAACAACCTACACCAGAGGCTGATCCAGACGACTTTTCTCGCCGTCTAAAGATATCCCCCCCCAACAGAACTCAGCAGCCAAAGCAGCAACACAACAAGCTCTACAATCCCGACACAGACCCGATCCCCCTCCGTCGCACGCACGACCCAGAGCCCGTCTCGGATGCAACCAGCAGCTCTTACATCCCACGCAACACCGCCCCCTCCCACCATCGCGATCCGCCTTCCCACCAGCGTCTCTTTGACCACCGCAAGGACGACCCAGTCCGCTTCTCCGTCCTCGCCAGGCCTTCAAACGGCACAAAGTCCGTTCCCGGCACCGGCGATCATGTATCCGCCTCATCCACCTCTTCCTATGCTCACTCCATCGCGTCCTCCACCTTCACCCTCTCCTCTGGCACAACCGACAACTCCTCCGCCTCCTCCGCCCTCTTTGACGGAAAGCCCCGCGAAGAGCCCGGAAACAACGCGTTCGCTGGACAGCTCAAAAAGCTCTACCGCAGCATCTCCGCACTCGAGTCGAAAATTATTTCAGAGGACATGGACGATAACCCAGAAGACTCTCGCGTGCTCTTGCACGTCCGCGCCCGTGAGGTCTCCGACGAGGAGCTCGAGCAGCAAAAGTGGCTCAAGCTCATGTCCGACCATAAACGGTAACCGTCTCTCCCACATCATACGTCATCCCTCATCCCTCATCCCTTACTCTCCAGGCTAGCCGACATGATGCACAACCTCATGGAGATATCTCTCGCCCCATCCGTACCCGCCTCTTTGCGCAACATCCCCACAAAGTATAATATCATCATCAGACTCTGGACACATGCATTTCACAAACTCCTCGAGGCACTCCGTCGTGCTTCCTTTTCTTCTCCCCTCGCCCTAGAGCATCTCCAAGATTTTATCTACTTTGCATACACGTTTTACACGGGTCTGCTCGAAGAACCCACTCTCAGGTCCTTCCGTGCAGGCTGGCTCGAGGCTCTTGGCGACCTCGCCCGCTACCGCATGGCGGTCGCCGCCATGGTCACCAGCAACCACCTCACCGGTGCTGCTCTCACAGCAGACGCCATCTCTATGGCAAACGCCGAGTCCGGCGACGATGCCAGTGAGGTTCGCAAGAGCAAATCTCAGATCAGTGTCAGGTCTTCTTCCGATCGGCACGCAGCACGTGTCGACGAGTCCCCCACTCCCAGCGTCGGTATCGTCGCCGCGCGGATGATGGAAGTCGAGCCTGAAAAAGAGCGCTGGAGGGGCATTGCAAAGGACTGGTACGCCCAAGGCATCGCAGATACGCCCGGCGCGGGAAAACTTCATCACCATCTCGGTCTCCTCAGTCGCGAGGTCGAATACGAGGAGCTGCGCGCAGTTTATCATTTCGTGAAAAGGTATGTTGTTGCCTCCCTTAATTCGACCGGTGCTGACAACATCTGGTCGTTAGCATGACCACCATTCACCCGTTTTCGACATCGCGGGAATCTATTTTACCCATTTGGTCATCGACCGCTCAGTCTTGCCGCTCTCAAGCAGACGCAACGGTGCCGGAGCTGTTTGTTCTCCTCCAGGGAATGCTCTTTACCAATATCGAACTCGACGACTTTGCGCCCACCATGTCCCGTTTCCTTGAGCGCCTCGAGATCGAGGGCGCCCAAGAACGCGAGTGGATCATGATGGCCGTGACGAACATCGGTGCCGTAATGGAGTATGGCAGACCCGGCGGTGTCCTGCGCAAGACGGGCGTTGCGGGTACCCGCGATGCCGCCTCGGCAGCTCCGCTCCGGGTCTTTGCCAAGCGAAATGCACCTGCTCAACCAGAGGAAGATGTGGAGCGGCGAATGGATGTGGATGACGATGCATTGAGATCCGAGCCTTTGCAAGCACAGACCTCGCCGATGTTGTCAGACAGCCCGGCGCCCTTTGAACTCTCCCAGGCGTTCAAATATGCGATGCAATTCGCATTCTCAATGCTCTCATTTGTGCTGCGTAACCCGACCCACAAGGCTTCGCCGTTTGCTAGGCCTTCTCTCAATCCTTATCTCACCGTCTTCCTCACGTTCCTCGCCACTGTCAGCAAACACGCTGAAACGCTTGCGATTCTGGAACGTTTCATCCCATGGGAAGATTTAGCGACGTTCTTCTCTTCGATACCAAAGAATGCACACAGCTCCCAGGGCCTCCACGTTCCCACTCCCAACGGTACGGAACGCTGGGTGATGCTCACGAGTGGCTGTGCTCCACCGCTCCCAGAGGACTGGTGTATGCGCGGGATGGAATGGGTCGGTCGCAAGGTATTTGAGCGTGGGTACTGGAAGAGCGGTGAAGACCATCGCAAAGAAGTTGAGGTATTGGACGTCGAGGAGAGCGGTCAATTGACCGATGGCATCATCGAAGACGAGGACGAAGACGAGCGCCGCGGTGAATCTAAGGACCAGAGCACGCAGCGGTGGGCGAGGATCACGCGTAGTGCAGTCAACTTGGCCGGACTCGTCGACGGTTTCACGTGGGTGGAAGGGACACGTGAGTGGAAGGTGGACGGCGTGCTGGAGGCAAAGGTGCGCAGATGGCGAGACGAGGATCGTCATGGACGCGAACAAGAGGAACTTCGCCGTAGGGGTCGGAGGTGGACCGACGATGCGATGGATGTCGACCTTGAGGACGCAGGGGTGGATGAAACTTCGGAAAGCGAGGATGACGCAGAGGACTCGGAAGAGGTGAAAGCACTCAAGGTAAGAGGATTCTTCACTTTGTCACTGAGTTGTTGGCTCAAAGGCTTGCAGGCGCGACGACGATATCTGCGATCCCTACTTGCATCGGCTCAACAACAACCTCCCTCGTCGACACAGCGCACGAAAAAGCATCCGCGCCGGCCTGCCGTATCTGCGCCAACGTTGCACGTCGTTCCTGGCTACAGCGTTCTCGTGCTTGACACGAATATTCTCTTGTCATCATTATCTATTGTCGCCTCGATCGTCGAGTCGCTTAAATGGACCGTCGTCATTCCTGTTCCGGTCATCATGGAGCTCGATGGCCTCTGCGCCAACACGTCCCAGCTTGGCGAGGCCGCACAAGAGGCCATTGGCTATATCACGTCTCACATCCGGACGCACGCAACATCGCTCAAAGTTCAGACGTCCAAGGGCAATTATCTCACGTCGCTCAATGTCCGAACCGAGCAAGTCGAATTTTCTGACGAAGAATCCTGGGACCGATGTATGGACGATCTCATCCTCAAGGCAGCCATCTGGCAAGACGAGCACTGGATCGATCGATCAGCGCTTCTCAGGGGTGCTGCAACCGCGCATGATACGAACGGTGCCGTCAAGGTCGTGCTTCTAAGTCTGGATCGCAACCGTGAGTGCAGTCTCGCTTTTTCTTACGTTTTACTCATGGATTCGGTTGCAGTGCGACTCAAGGCACGTTCACGGCAGCTGTCCGCAGCAGGCGAGAAGGACTTGGCTGCTATTCTCGCCTGCGGGACGTAATAAGAACGAACGCGACCATCTGGAAATACTCTCGTTAATCAATCTTTCGATTCCGCCGTGATCCACACTTGGGGAACGCGTACAAGGATCCCGCGTCGTGGCGGTGGGTCGTTTCTGCTTGGATAGCTAAACTCGTACCCATGGCACGCCAGGAAGCGGCGCGGTCGGCTGGTTGCAGACCGCGACAGGCTTTGAGAGCTTTATTTTGAATACTCTTCTCTCTCCTTTTTTTTTGTGGCGCCACACCTCACTCTCATTGCATACCACTGATTGTCTTGTAATCAAGCGCTGTATTCTGTCTTTACCGACACCACGACCCATTTTTGTTGCCGTCTCGCTTCGATGCACCAACGACTGATGAATAGAACAACTTGTTCCCAGTCTATAATACACGACATTTTAACAGCGTTCCACATGGCGAATCTATCCATCTACTCGTAAATCATGCTTGTCTGGGTGAGCGCGTACTGGAGGGTGCCTTCGGGGAACCACCTAGGGCAGCAAGGTGAGCATGAAAACGCCACTGATTCAAACGACGTACAACGCAATCTCCTTTTCGGCGTTCTCGACAGAGTCGGAACCATGGCAAATGTTGCGACCGACGGCGAGGGCATAATCGCCACGGATCGTTCCTGAAGATGAAAGGGAAAAAGGCGCGTTGAGCGACGCGATTGCGCGGAGCGGGACGGGTGGCACACACCGGGTTGGGACGCGAGCGGATTAGTCGCGCCGAGCATGGCACGACCAGTCTTGACGGCGTCGAGGCCCTCGAATACCATGCAGAACACGGGGCCGGTTTGCATGTACTTGATCAAGCCGGGGAAAAAAGGCTTCTCGCTCAGATCGGCGTAATCTGTTGCATGGGTGAGTGGGGTGAGTGGAGGGAAATAAGGACAGACGTTTTTCGAGGTGGGATCTGGACGGGAGTGCGAGTTTGGCGGCGATGAGCTTGAAACCACGTTTCTCAAAACGGGTGAGGATCTCGCCGACGAGACCGCGGTCGACGCCGTCGGGCTGGACGAGACGATGAGCGTGGATCATAAAAGTGTGTATTTGGATTACCTTGACCATGATGTAGGTGCGTTCGTGGACGTTGTTGACCGGCATGTCGACAGAGGGTAATCACGATGGTGGTATCTTTGCAGAATATCGAATTTATAGTATCTCTTTGTGATCTCATCAGTTGTAGTATAAACAAGAACAAATTTGACCTCGCCGGGTCGTCCCGTTCAACGAGTCGTTTTAGCATAGAACAAGACGATGAACGCACTCGGCCCGTCGCTCGCACCGTACGTCCGCTCGTCCCGCTCGCTCAAGAAGGTCGTGACCCCCATTGCACACTGGTATGCCGACTTGATGGGGTACCGCCAAATGGGTCTCAAATACGACGACCTCCGTGCGTCTTTCGTTTCGCTTTTGTTGCGCCTCTGACGCCGTCGTGTTCGGGGAACAGAAATGGAGGAGCTACCCGAAGTGCAGAGGGTAGGTCGTGCTCGGGTCTAGAGACCGTGGTGTGATTCGTGACGACTTGATTTGTGTAGGCTTTGGCGCGTCTGACGCCCCGTGAAGCGTACGACCGCGTGTACCGCATGAAGGTGTCGCTGCACGCGAGCGCGACTCACAAGGACTTGCCAAAGGAGAAGTGGGTTTCCGCCAAAGACGTATGCCCGTGCCATTCGCTCCATTATTGGTTTCTGATTTCTCCTGACAGGACGCCCGCTACCTCAAACCACATATCGAATCTGTCATCCAAGAGGAGGAGGAGAGAGCCGCCTGGGACAACATGACTATCCGCAGGAAATAGACCTGTCCTTCGATGTAGACGTCGCGACTATCCATCCATAATGGTACACTGCAAACTGCATTCTCAAGTCTGAACGTCTATTCAAAAATCACACGGATCCTACACTGCAGCGATTCTATCACTCTTTTCAAAAAGCCTTTTCGAGAGGAGAGACAACGTTTTGACCCTTGTAAAAGTCGATCACTCTCTTGCCGACCGCAGCAATGTCTGGAGTCGGAGATGTCAGTCCAAGTCACGCATCCAAATGGGTGCACGTACTTGTGCCAGTGATCCCAAACTTTTCGTAGACTTTCTTGTACGGTCCCGATGCACCCCATCCTTTCAAACCGTATTGCTGCAAGGATCCGTGAATACAATCATCACCTCAGATGCACTCCACACTTGCCTCGTGACTGTACTTTTGCCATCCGACGGTCGACAATGCCTCCAATGACAGGATCGGAGCTCCACTCCTCAAGACACTCAGCCTGTATTCCTTGTCCTGCCTGTCGAACACAGACCAGCATGGCAAGCTCACAACACGGACTTTCAAGCCCTCGTTTTTGAGCTTGCTTGCCGCTTCCAATGCGATCGGAACCTCGCTTCCGCTGCTGACAATGGTCAAGTCCTCCTTGCCCTCGACTTCGTACAGCACGTATCCGCCTCGTACAGCCCGTTCAACCGTACATCCCTCCAGGTTGGGGAGATTCTGGCGCGAAAGCGACAGGATCGAAGGGGTCTCCTTGCTTTGGATCGCGACAAGGTAGGAGGCAGAGGTTTCATTCCCGTCTGCGGGGCGCCAAAAGTCGAGATTTGGAATGGCACGGAAATGGGCAGCAGTTTCAATAGGCTGGTGAGTGGGTCCATCTTCACCGAGACCAATGGAGTCATGAGTTGCTGCAGTCGATCAATAGCTCAGCAGGTACATGACAGGTTTGCGTGCAGCGATACATACCGACCCAGATCACTCGATGCTTGCTGAGAGCCGATAACCTCACGGCACCTGCAGCATACGATACAAAGTTCTGCACCAAATGAGGCACACCACGTATCTAGCCTGCAATCGCACGCACCAGGAAAGTCCCGACGAAGGGCACAATGCCACCATATGCTGAGAGGCCGTTAGCAATAGCGCCCATACCATGCTCACGGACGCCATAGCGGATGTAGGTTCCAGTGTAACTTCCTAAACCAGTGCTCGAGGGCTGGAAGTCGACGGTTCCTTTGGCTTTGGTCAAATTACTGCCGGTCAGATCTGCCGAACCCCCCATGAGGTCTGGAAGTCCGGGCGTTATGGCGGTCAGAACAATTTCGGAATATTTCCTGGAGGCCTGCGCCGCGTCGCTTGGCTTATACACAGGTAAGGAGTTCTCCCATCCTTCCGGAAGCTTTCCGGCAATTCGGCGCGTGAGCTCCGAATACTCCTTGGGATATGCCTGGCCATAGTTGGCAAGCAAAGTCGTCCATGCAGCCTCGAGTCCAGCGCCCCGGAGGGCGGCTGCGCGGTATGCCGCATACGTCTCACCGGGGACGTGAAAAGTCTCGTCTGGTGGGAAACCAAATTTGCTCTTGAGAGACTGGATATCATCAGCCTTAAGGGCTGTGTGAGAGACTACATCGCATCAGGACTAACAATACAGGTGTGGGCCACGCACGAGATCCATGAATACCATGAGTGCCCTGCTGCTTAGAACCATAACCGATCGTTGTTCGAAGCTGGATAAGGGCAGGCTTAGACGTCTCCAGGCGAGCGGCGACGATCGCGTTGTAAATTCCCTCGAGGTCGCTACAGTGACTAGTTGACCAAAGAGTATAGACGATATGGCTGCACATTACCTATCACCATTTTCAACACGAAGAACCTGCCAACCATATGACAAAAATCGCTGGCCGACATCCTCGGTGAATGCGACGGCAGTATCGCCATCGATGGAAATATCTGATCAAAAGGGGGAACATAGGGTAGGAGTGTGCTCTATGAAATGTTCGTATTCAGACTCACGGTTGTCGTCGTAGATCTGAAAAACGCTCGTGAGCATTGTGAACGTGTCTCACGAACGTGAGATGTGCGTACAACAATGAGGTTGCCCAGTTGCAAGTGGCCAGCGAGAGATGCGGCCTCGCACGAGACACCTTCCATGAGACAACCATCTCCAGTGAAAACTAATGACGCAGATATCAATAAACCGTCGGGATGGTATGTAAACGGTGCCCACCATAAGTGTAGTTATTTATAAGATTGAAGCCATCGCGATTGTACACAGCACCGAGATGAGCCTGAGCCATGGCAAGGCCGACACCGTTTGCAAAACCCTGACCAAGAGGGCCGGTGGTAACTTCAATCCCTATATGCAAACACTCATCAGAATGCAAGATAAAGGTTTGCGACAAGTTTATGCTACCATCGGTGTGGTTTGCCTCCGGGTGGCCAGGAGTCAACGAGTCGATTTGTCTGAACGCCTTGAGATCATCCAGGGATAACTTATACCCGAGAAGATGCAACAAAATGTATTGTAAAGCACAACTGCAATCCAGCTAGGGGTGAGGATCGGATACATGGCGAACGAGAGCTGGGATCTACTGACGCATGTCTAGAGTGTGATGTGAGTCTTTGCCTGAGCAGGCGAGAGGAAGCCTACCCGTTGGAGAGCACGAAGCGATCGCGATTGAACCACTTGGGATTCCTTGGGTTCGCGTTGAAGAACCTGATATGCTACATGAGGAGGGAGTAGATTATGATCCGGGGGCAACGTTCACCTCGTGAAAAGTACATGGGCGACGGGGGCCATTCCCATGGGTGCACCTGATAGGTGGATCACCGTTAGCGGACGACGCGGATGGCTTCGAGATGGACAGCGTTTACCTGGGTGCCCAGAGTTGGCTTTGCCGACGACGTCCGCGGCAAGGGTGCGGATGGTCGCGATGCAGGTGTCATCTGTGGGAGTGAAGAGCGCCATGGGTGGTGGTGGAAGGAGAGAAAGAAACAAAGATGAGCACTACGAGCGAGCGTTGGCTGATTAAATAGATAGACCGGTCATCGCTCGAGTGATCCGTTCATTCACACGTAGACCCTTCCCAAGTCTTTCCTTTACCACTACATGCACCCGCAGCTGTCCGACAAACGCGAAGGTAAGTTCTGCCAGCTAAGACACTTCCAGTTTAGCCATGTACATCCCACAGTCTGTCACGACTTCATCGAGGCTCTCGGGCTCTGCCATGCCAGCACGTGGAAACGCTTGACCGGAGGTTGTAACGAACAAAAGTCTGCCCTTCTTCAGTGCCTCCGCAAGGAGGTAAGTGCTAAATCATCTTCCTCTAGTCAGCTTGACGTCTTCAGTAGAGTCGCGAACGTTCGAGTCGTAACCGTGCTGCTGCCAAAGAGCAGCGAATTAGGACAGAGCAAGCGTGGAAGGAGCTACACGAAGATGATTAATCCATGGGCCCGGAGTGCAGCTACCTGACTCGCTCAGTCCGACCAGTGGCCATCTGACCCGACTCCTGCCATACACGGATTGTTTCTGTCGCTGTACCCGGTCCCTATTGAGGAACAGTTTGACGCCTCTCGTACTTAATATCTGTCAGGGTGATATATAATCTTGATAACACCACTCATCAAGTGTCCCCCCTCCCCCCCTCACACGGCGAGTGTCTCGATGAAAAGTCTGGTCCAACAACCCATTGTAGAGCTGCCACCTTTGTCTATCCGTTTCGATGAGAGCAATCTCAGTGATAGGTCCCCATCGCTCCAACATAAGCCGTCTGCTCCTCCTCTTCCTGTTGATAATGTACCCGAGGGAGGATATGATCGGGTAGTCGTCTCCGCTTGCAGTCTCATCACGTATGGGCTCGTTCCCTGATTTGATCTTACTGAACTACCCCGCTCAAATTCCAGGGCATTCTACGTTGGCGGATTCTATTCTTGGGGTGTCATGCAAGCTGCGCTCGCAAACGAAAATGTTGCCCAAGATTCTACGCTTGCCTTTGTCGGTTCCCTAGCCGTATCTTGGGTCGCACTCTTGGTGCTGTGTCCAACACACGGGCGATTTACTGGCTTGGTACTCGAAATTCTACTATTTTGGGTTGTTTTCTTCTCGGGTTTGGTCAGACCCTGAATGGCTTCAGTGCAAAGAACGTCGCCGGACTTTTCTTTACCAACGGGATCATCGTTGGTCTGGGAAATAGCTTGTGTTTCCTGGTACGCTTCTTTTCTCTTGTTTCCTTCTTTTTTCCCTCGAAAGCATACCCTTGTTAGGTTTGTGGGACACTTCCTGCACAATGGTTTGAACGGAGACGGGGCCTCGCCAATGGCGTAGTCTTCGCCGGTGGTGGTCTTGGTAGTTGCGTCCAAAGCATCGTCATGCAATTCCTCATAGACAAACTCAATATTGCGTGGACGTTTCGAATCATGGGGTTGGCCACTCTTGTCGTGACCGTACCCGCTGCCACGTTACTGAGGGGGCGATATGCTTGTACAGCTGCTACGATCGACTGGTATTACCATCCGCGGCAAACATGATGCTCCTGGATTTACTTTTCCCTAGGTCGCTATTCAAGGATCTTAAGTTCTTGTTGCTATTCTTTGGCTCCGGGATCGCAACATTCCCTTTACTCGTTCCCCCCTTCTTCATACCAATGTACGCGTCGTCGCTCAACATTTCTGGAAGCTTGAGTTCAGTGCTTCTCGCTCTGTTCAACATCTCTTCCGCGGTTGGCCGTGCTGGACTGGGTCATTTCTGTGATGTCGTTGGTCCCTTGAGCAGCCTATGCTCTGCTATCATCCTGAGTGCCATCAGCACGCTCGTAATTTGGCCGGCGTCCAACTCACTCGCGCCATTCGTCGTATTTGTTCTCGTCACCGGCCTTGGAAATGGAGGTTTCTTTGCTACCATGCCGACTGTCGTAGCACACGTCTACGACTCAAACGTGAGGGTTACGTTCGTGATGGTGGTCACTTCTTGGTCGGTTGGATATATAATGGTACGTATTTTGCGAAGGCATCAATGCTCGGCCTGACTGACCTCGCTATTAGGGTGCGCCTATAGCCGGCTGGATTCTCGAGTTATACGGCGGAAGTGACGCCGGCCGAGTAGCGTACCGGCCTGCGATGTACTATTCTGGTTCGATGTCTCTGTGCAGCCTCGTTACCATCCTGATTGTTCGGCGCCTTGTCAACAGACGGTTCTTTGCTTTTGCCTGATCCCCACGAATCGTCGTCGTCCCTGGATGGCAACTCGTGCTGCTAAAATAAATGTTTCGTATTCTTACATGCCTTTGAATGAATGGCCGTGCTCAGAAGTTCGTTCTACATATTTCGATGTTTTTTCCTGTCTCATGTTCGACGAATCCTTCTGTAACAAATTTGCCTCTGGCACGAAAAGAATGCAGAGCTGCGGGTTTACAGTGCTCCCTAGTGTATAATAATGGACCGAATAAGAAGCGCAATCAAGTTTCATTCCGTGGTATCTATGCATGCTCCGACCTTTGCCTCGAAGGGGAAAACAGCCCACCGACAACACTGGACACCGTCTCGGTAATCTGACGCTGTTGCATCTGGGTGTGCTTGACGAGGAACAACCGAACGTTGGTAGAATTCCAGATTCCCAGGGGTGACATTCCATGCACATAGATCTCTCCCCAGATCAACGAGGTGAGCCAGACGATAGAAGCATCCGACCACTAGTGGAATAATTAGTAATGCAGAGACTGCGCAGATGATGGACTGACCATAAATCTCCGAGGAAACACTTGGGGGATCGGTGGAAGTACGTCTACAAGAGTCACACTCTGCAGAAAGTCTGTGATGGCCCCGGTGGTATTTGCCTTTTGACGACTGGGTTGCAAATTTTGGACCTTGGGAAGAAGTTCGGAGATGACTAACATCACGGTGTCGAGGGGAAGGCTGACAGACATCAGCTTAGGAGGTATCCATCAAAGAAACGAAATGTTTACCCTTGCTGCCAAGAGGTTACCTGGTGCAGATGTATTTAGTACCGGCTATGCATACCACGGGCAGACTCACCCATTCCTGAGTGGGTACGAATCCATTCCGTCCGATTCCGACACTTGCAATTCTCTCAGAGCTGCTATTTGCATCTAATGAGAGCGATCTTCTTTCCCTCATCTTTCCCCTTACTTTCTCAGAAGTCGGGGTACCGGGAGCGCTTCCGGAGCCCTGCGGAGCAATCGGAGGTGCGGCGGTGGATTCTTCCTCGTCCCCCGTATTTAGGTCACGCGATGATTCCGCCCCCTGCTCAGGAATGATGTCCTGTAACTGAAACAATCGAATCTTTTCGGCGTGTGCGTCTCCGCTCTCGAGATCGTCTTCTTGAAGGCCAGACCCTTTCCTGTCGCGCTCTGGTTGGATGGCTTGTTCCCCTTTGGCAAGTTCGACACGCTTGATCTCGCGCAGTGCTCGAGTCAGTGTGAAGGTACCAAGGTCTTGGAATATGCTGTGAGCAGTGAGGATCCCGTACAGCAAGTTGGGATTCTCAGACAGTTGATGAAATATTACGGAGTTGAACACCTCAAGCCTGGAGTCATCAGTGAACAAACTGATCGAGATCACCATGAGCACTCACATAAAAAAGAGTAACCTAGGGTGGCTTTCGTCAGAGAGAAGGAAGCGTGGGTTTGAAAACGATTTAAACATCTGAATGAGCCTCGTAGACGAGACAACCGAGAGGTTCTTGAAGTACGGCGCAGCATTCGACAGGGCAATGATAAGTGCTGGGTATAACGAATTGAGCGTTCCAGAAGTTGTAGCTATCATCAAGTATATTGCCTTAGTTGGGTTTAGCGGCTGGCCTGCTCGACATATCGATGCGATGACCCACCGTAATCATGAAATCGGCAGCTGTTCCAGGCGTTGCCCACTTTGCAGGTACGGACACCCTAATAGGGTTAGAGAGCCTGGCACCAAACGCAGGCTCGGCCGACAAGGTCTGAATGATATAAGTTAATGCACGACAGAGACCATGTTGCTCTAGATAAGGGGATAAAAACCAGCTCAACATGAGGATAACGCTTTCAAAGACGCACGAGGTTTGTCTTTGATATCTAAGCCATAGCACAAAAGGTACGCCAACACATCCATTGCTTTCTCGGAGTCCAAAAGGTGTGCACGGAATTTCTGAAAAAGAATGAATTGAGCGAGAGCGAGGGCCAACGTTGAAGAAGATATGGTTCTAACCTTGTTTAACTCGATAGTTTTCCACAACAGGATGACTGACAGAAATAAGAATGCAGTCGTTATTTCATTAAACAAGCCGCATACCGGTTTCTGGCATGTATGGTACGGACTTTCTAGAACCCGGAAGTAAGTTGTTCGCGACGGCAAGTTGTTGCTCCAAGACATTTGTGATGCCATCCAGTATAAAAGCAAAGTCTTGCGTGCGATGCTTAATGAGAGTTAGCCCACTTTCCACACATTGATGAACTGAGACTCGCCAGCTTCGCCAAGAAATATCGAAACGCGTTCGTTTTACTCGTCGGTGCTGAAGTCACGGCATCTCCGCCCCCTGTTGAAGTGTCGCGAGCGGGCCCACTCTGAAAGTCGAGAAGAATACAGAGAACTTGGAGACACATCCCCACGAGAGCAGTTCTCGGGTCCTCTCCCTTAAACACAAGATGATTATACGGAACCTTGCCTGCCACACTTGCGATGGTGACATTCGTCGCTTTCGAAGAGTTTACGATCGTGTTGAGCAGGGAGCACAACAGCGTCAGTACATCCCGGCGAGGAGTTTTGCGGACCACGTGAAGAGTGTAGAAAGATGGTTTGCTGAACAACGATCCGGGAGAAACATACATCTGACGCGATAGTAGCACGAGCAACAAGCGCAGAACCTCGATTTTATTCGAGTCGTATTGAGTGCTCGGACCCGGATCGGTGGTGGTACCGACACCTTTCTCCCTACGATCAGGTTGTCACAGGCGGGCTGATTGCAGCAATTCAACGAGCGCACCAAATAACATAATTGATCTTGTAGTGGTCGACCTGTATTTTGGTAGGCAGTGTGAACCCACAGCAAAATAGAAGGTCGTTGATACAACTAAACAGTTTTTCGCCGAGAGATGGCAAAAGTGTTTTCCCTGGCTGTGGTTCAGATCCCAAACTATGGGAGGTCGGTTTGGTTGCATCGCCATGTTCGCTCCCGTCGTCGTCGTCTTCGATTACGAACTGGGGTGCTTCGTCGTGAGGCCGATTCTCGTTGTCTGCTTCTACCTTTTTCCACAATACTTCGAGCTCGAATGTGTTCGATTCACCCTCGACTTCGAAGACCACGGGAAGTACCCTTTGCAGTAGACGGATAGCGTTCAAGACTTCCTTCGTAGCATTTCGTTCCGTTGTGGCGGATTTGATGAGGGACGTTGCGTATGAAGCCACAGAGACACCAGTTGGGGAGGGAAACGTGTGGTCAGAAACCAGATTAAATAGCCGCGATGTGACAACTCGTATCATGGTGGCGACGTTCTCGGGTGCGTCCAGCATCGCACGACGAACTGATCATGATTTGAGTGTTCTAGCATGCAGCGTGTACGCCAGTGTCCACGTACTATCATGCGGCGAAATAAGCGAGAATACATCTGAGGGTGTGTCGAACAAAACGAAATACTGCAAACGCTGAGTGAATCATCCAGGCAGAGTGCGCGAGAAAATAACGAACCTGATCCCAGTAGCTATCGCTCTCAGCAATGTTCTACGGGGCAGTGATGGATATAGCTAACACGCCATCAACCGGACTGTAGATGACACAACACGTACTCGAGTAGATATTAACTTGGAGATTCCCTCAGGACGACTGCGGAATGCTAGTTTGGCTTCATCCGACAGAAGGCCCAAAGGCGCGGTGAGTTTCCGAGGTAGATTCGCGAACATGAGGGATTGGGGTCGTAACGTGTCAATGGTAAGAACGGAAGAGTGCCGCCGGATATTTTCACAGGACCTGAAGAGTACATACGTCCTGCGTCGGTGGCAACTGCGGCTCCCACATCAATATTCAACTACGACCTCATACCTCGGCGCTGGTGGCTTGCCGGGCGTCGATGCACTAGTCAAGCGCTGAATAGCTGGATATTTGCCCTCAAAGTCACGCATAAGATAGCCCTGGAATTGCCCCAGGCGCAGAATGCCCCTGACGACCCTACTGCGGACGCTGTCAACAACGTTTCATCCAGGTACTAAGAAGGCTCGGAACCCGACAAGGGATTCAGTGACTCGGCCCCTTTAGTATAACGACGGATTTCAACGTCCCTTCCAGTAGCACCTAAGCGGAGCGCGCTGCTTAGCCCGATCCAAATTGGTCGTTCGCCGAGTCGAAGGTGACCTTTCATCAATCTATGCTGAACGAAGAGTGCTACGCTGTTCACAATGATGCCTGGCGACTAGTATCTACTGGCAGGTCTGTTGCCTTGCTCGATCCACCCTACCCAGTGGATCAGGATGAAACCCCGACCGGACCGGCGGCCCTGTGGGGTTATATACAGTTGTTCATCCGCTGACTCGGAGCATCAGACTGAGTCAGTTCCACGGAGTCTTGATTGCTACGAGAACGAAAGGAAAATACGCGCCCCCGCAACATGAACGCTGACATCACTCCCTCGAATGGTGTCTGGACAGAAACACCCTTGATTTACTCGAGTCATATATCTGATCGTCTGGGCTGTTCGGCTTACTTGAAGCTTGAGGTAAGGACAATATGTGCTTGACCCGGAATGCTGGAGCTCATCCCCGATTTCAACTTCGCGGACACTGGCTTTGCAGAATCTCCAGCCGTCTCAGTCATTCAAGTATCGAGGTATTTCACTCAAAGTCCAAGAGTGCAAAGCACAGTATGGACCTGCTCTGCATGTTTTCATCGCGTCATCGGGAAATGCTGGTCTTGCAGCCGCCATCGCTGCGCGGAAACTTGGAGTCAAGTGTACTGTCTATCTCCCCGTCATCGCGGCCAAGGCCACACAAGATATGCTTCGAAAGCAAGGGGCGAATGTAGTCTTGGCTGGCCAAATATATTCTGAATCGTTGAAGACCATGTACCAAGTTGCTGATGAAGATCCTAATGCGTACGGTGGTTGTCCTCTTATCAACACGGGCAAGTCTCTTACTCAGTTCCTCATTCAGTGTAGTACTTTCTTCGTATGACGATCCGGTCCTTTGGAAAGGTCATTCCTCTATGGTAAAAGAGATGGAGTCCCAACTACGTCACCCACCGGATGCAATATTCTGCGCGGTTGGCGGCGGCGGTCTAATCGGAGGCATACTCCGCGGGTGCAAGTTGGTGGGTTGGGATAACGGTATGCCCTCGACCCACCAATCGCGCAAGAGCTCAGTGAGTTTTGTAGTCTCGGTCGTCGCACTAGAGACTCAAGGGTCTAACTGTTTCTATCACGCCGGCTCGCTCAATACCCAAGGATTCAGTTCGAAAATCCCGTCTCTTTTGACCAACAGACCCCCCGAGGCACCTTACACCGTACAGATAAACGAGGAATACCAAGTTGCGATCCCTTATATGAATGCGTTGACCTCGCGTGCCGCTTCACTTGGGGCCACCTCGCCTGCCCCTGGAGTGGTACGTATGGCTTTGAATCATGCTGGCGGAGTAAGCTATGTATGTGTGCCCGACGAATTAGCAATGTTTGCGGCACGTAGACTTGCAGGTGAACAATTTAGATGATCATTTGACCCTACTCTCACCGGCTAGATTAGACGAGCACAAGTTTATGGTCGAGCTCGCCTGTTCAACAGCCATGTCCCCTGCCTACAGTCGGGAGTTGTTCTGGGACATCCTGGACCCAAAGTCGGAGCTAGCCGCCGAAGAAAGGCGAAACAAGAATGTCGTCTTCGTTGTTTGCGGTGGCATAAACATCACATCCGACATCCTCTCAGATTATGCTCAGATCCTGGACCACGCTGCGCAGAAGGAAAGAGAGTGGAAGGTCGTGTGCGATGGGAAAGAGATCCACATTCAAAAGGAATACGGGGCAAATATGGGAGTATGAGTTGGGTGTGTAAAAACGGTGTTACACAGTTACAGATCGCATGACATCCGTTCTGACGGGCAGGACGTTGCTAAAGATGTATAGATGCAATTTTACCACCACGATTTAAACCACCCCTGTGATAGCTGTGCAGGTGGAGCTTGTTCCACCAGAGCTTCCTTCTCTCGTTGCGCCTTCCTCGCAAGCTTTTTTGCTTTGATTCGCGCCAACTCGTTGCGTATGGCCTCCTGGTCAGTAAGGAGGCGCTAGTGGACACATAAGACATGAGTCCACTGCTAAACCCGGTCACACGTACACGGTTGCTGTCATCGACACGAGGAAACAGATGTTCCTTGTACTGCCACAAATAAAAGCACGTACGTCAGTCATCCATCGTAAGTGCAGGCTGAATACGTACCGGAAGGACGTTGTTGTGGTACCAATTTGGGTCACCGAAGTGCAGAAGAGCAAAGACTGGCACAAAAAGGTAGAGCCCGAATTTGAATACTTCCAAGTTTGGGCCACCCATGATACAAGTTCCCTTTGGTTGTGAAGCCTCGTAACAGAAATCCAAGTACTCTGTATCGGGGCTACCCGTCAGGGAACGTTGAACGATGAAGGTATATAGGCGGCCGTACTGTGAAGCATCGTATTACATGAGTCACGTGCCTGTAGTACTCCGGCCCGGGTAGTCCGCTTGATTCGGCTAGTCATGGCCCTGGCGAGAGGAATCGCGAATGGTGTTTAAGCTTTATTATAAGTTCTAAAACTCATTGGGCGCACAAGCTCAGGGGAGCAACCTTTTACTCGCTTTGGATCACGAACCGCGGATCAAGATTTTTATTCTTACACTATTCCACTACATCATAAACCCTCGCTCCATATTTCCGCGACCCGAGGAACCGACATTCAATTTCTTGACCGTCTAACTCATGTATTGTTCCACCGCTTAGCAGGGTTTGGCGTACGTGCCCGAAGACTGCGAACCAAAACCCTGTTCCAACCGACCGACGTTTGTCCCGCCGCGGGACCCTTTGCCCAAGATATCGAGTGCGTGTGCAGAGGAAGCACGATCGATGAGATCTTCGGTCACCTCAACCTGAAATAGTTCTATGTCAGCTGGGCCAAATTTTATCGCAAAGCGTACTCACGATATCAGCCAGAAGACGATCGACGAGCTATCACGAATGGTAAGCATCATTGAAGCAGAAACAAATAAGAAACTTGCCGCCTCCGTGCAGGTTTCCCTAACAACCACTCGCAAAATCTGGATGTGTTCCAAGTTGGGGGCGAGCTCATAGTTAGGCACAATCCACCCCTTCGCCCGCAGTAGGGTTTGGATCCATTTTTGCTCGATCTCAGGATACTGCTCCTGGAAGCTGTCCGAGAAGCGGAAAGCCACCACAGGAAGCCCTTCCTCATAGGCCTGCGGTGGACTTGTTTAAGCGATGGAGCAATGTGATGACCATACGCATACCTCTGGGTCCTCCTCGTCGAGAATGGCGGCTGATCTGTGTCTGTGGATGTCACTTAGAACGGTGTACCATCCCGTGCGCTCCAGTGCACGACTGAGAAGCCGTGCATTTTTCAGGTCGCCGGCAGCAACCGCACGAAAACCCTCAAAACCGAGATGCAAGAAGTTAAAGTATTGAGCGATGATGGGTGCTGCTGGTCGAGAGAAGTTGAGTGAGAATGAATATTCGACGGATCCGAGGTAATGAAGCTCAAAGATGAGGTCCTTTGGAAGGTATTCCTTTGACCGCCATACAACCCAACCGACTCCGACATACGCGAGACCAAACTTGTGACCGGACGCATTGATGGAGACGACGCGGGGAATCCTGAAGTCCCACAGAAGTGTTGAGTGAACAAACGGCGCAACAAATGCGCCAGAAGCTCCATCAACTGCGGGCGACTTTAGTCAAGGGGAACTACAACATATTAACCAGTCGTACCATGGATAGGGACAGAGTGACCCGTCTTTCTCTCGTATTCATCGAGGAGATCTGCCATCTCTTTGACTGGTTCATAATGACCAGTATAAGTGCTTCCAAGGATGACATATATACCAATGGTGTTTTCATCGACAAACTCCATCGCTTTCTTTGAGTCCAACCTGTATTTGCTCTCAACGCTGACCGGGACCAACCTACATTCGACTTCGAAGTAGCGAGCAAATTTCTCAAGGGCAACTTGGGCATTTGCGCCCATGACAATGTTGGGGCCAGGCTCGTGAATGGACTTGCCGTCGGCCTTGCGACGTTCTTGCCAGATGCGTTTCATTGCAAGACCCCCAAGCTGGATAGCCTCAGAAGAGCCTGTGGTAGCGGTACCGATCGCTTCTTTACTCGAAGGTGCGTGCCAAAGATCGGCGAGGATGGAGATACATCGGGTGTGGATGAGCTCTGACAGACGTGGGTTGACAATGGATTTAACCACCGTGGAGATACTTACGCGTCGCGGGATATTCATCCTGATCGATCAAGTTTTTGGACATGTTCTCTATCATGAGCTTGTTGGCATGCTCAGGCATCCAAGTCTGCACGAACGAGGCGAGGCTGTGAAGTAAGTGAGAACGTCAAAGATATATTAGAGATTGAAATCACTGACTTGAGGGTTGGATGACCGTCAGTGCTCAATTCATCGTGAATGAGCTGGTATGCGGCCTCGGCGCTTGTACCTTTCGGGGGCATATGAAACTTTGGGAGGGACTCTGTTCCGTAACGAGCACCATAGGGATGTGGAAGTGTGTTTAATGAATCTGTGTTGAGGTAACCACGATTCTTCTTGTCCTGATGGATGGCATATGAGCACGATCATGATATGGAGGAACGGGGCAGAGATACTTTGGACAGGCGAATGAGTCGCTCGGGGTTGATATGCTGGACGAGGAGATGTAAAGAGAAGGGACGGTGGTACTATGAGGACGCACCTTTGCGAGAGGCATGTCGATAGCAAGGTCTCAGTGATCCCTTTCGAGGGGCCATCTTATATGTCGGGCAGTTTGGTACCGCGGCCATGACGTGCCTGTTTACGTAACCTATGTTTTGGGCACTTTATCAACACGCGCTTGCAACAATCTGTGATGAAGTGGGGTCGTTTTTCATCTATCCTGTTGCTATGTGGCGTGTGCCGTGGCTTTGTTCGTTAATTACCACAGCAGCGGGTATTCTTGGGGATCTAATCTCCATTTCATGTTGGTCATATGTCTTGGATGTGGGTAGGTAACCACGGCAAAATGCGTTCCCAAAAAATCTTCACCTCGGTGTCCGCAATATGACCCAGTGACAGGGACTATGAGCGGAGGAATACATATTTTTGACTTGTGCGGACCGGGTATGTCCAGGCTCGACCCGTTTCGAAGGAAACGCGGTGGTCTGAGGGTGACCTGAACGCCATCGTGAGGGGACTGTGCCGTTCAGGCTTTGTGTAATAGTACAGGCACGATGTGGATCTGCGTGTGGAAAGATAGTTCGACATCGTGATCTCAGACGGTCGACTTGTCCACCCGAAGGCCTCAACGGCAGCAACACTCACGCGTCCAACACTCGGTAACGGTCTCCAGCAATCAACTTGTATGTCACGTTTGGCCTAGCACGCATCAGTTGGAAGAATTCGAGCTCATGGAAGCCATGTACGTTGATACCTTGCCCATATCCACCGATTCATTTAGGTTCCGTAGTGAATCTGCGCCATTGCCTCGAGCGCGGCACTCGAGCGTCTTGCTGTCTCCAACAGCCAACTCTCCTTGCTTCGTGATCGATGCCAAAAACCGCTCCTACAAGCATCAATACTCTAATATCTATTTTACTAGACTTGCAATGCTGAAGAAACCTGTTCTTGAACGTGCAAATGCGAGATGGAAAGAACTTAATGGCAGGTGGCTCGATGTCGCAGAACAACGCATGCACTCATGAAGCTACATCAGGAAGCCCCGTATACGTCCCAAGGGTACTAGACGTCGTCAAGTCTCAGCTTTGCTGGATATTGGGCACGGTTTATATGGACATGCCCCTCAAGCCAAACGTCCTCGAAGATTTGGGCCGAGATGTGAGTGTTCAATTCAGTCTTAGTCGTCATTCCGCTCAGCGCGTCGAAGCATTCGCTGCCTCCACCCCATTTCAGAGAAAAAATTTATTCAGACCAGGATAGCGTTACGCTGGAGGATGAGTCCGGCCGTATCAAGCTTGTAGGCAAGAAACTCGAATCAACCCACCTGGTCACTGGTGTCATTGTTGCTGTGCTTGGCATGGAAACTCTAGGCGGCGAATTTGAAGTCGTTGACACTTGCTTCGCCGGCCTTGCATCGTTTGCAGAACAGAACGACACTGAAGACAACGGCATGGACGTGGACAGGCAGGTCTGTTTCTAGGCAATCTCCTTTACGCTCTTAACGTATTGATGAGCAGCAGTACTGTACAATCGGACGAGTGCATAGCCGTCGTGTCAGGGTTGTCTATTGGAACAGAGTCTCAGGCGGACGCACAAATCCAAATGTTGGTGGAGTACCTATCTGGGGAAGTGGGTGGACACGACGATCAGGCAGTTGCGGCACAAATCACACGCTTGATTATAGCCGGAAACTCGCTCCTGTCAGTCGCTGAAATCGAGAACGGTACCGAGGAGGATGAAAAGAAACCAGTAGGTCATACCATCAAGTTGTGTGCACGCCTGATGTTCAGGGAAACAGAAGAAGCTGAGCACAGTGACACCGTCAGATCTCTCGCCACATCCCAATTCGGTGCTCTCTACCTTTCTTCATGACCTTGCGTCCGCTCTCCCCGTACACATCCTTCCAGGCCCGGATGATCCTTCGGGGGCGATTATACCCCAGCAACCTTTTCCACGCGCCATGTTTAGTGGAGCAACCGATTTCGAATCATTCCACTGCGAGACCAATCCGGTCTGGCTGCAGCTCCAATGTGGTACGGACACGGAAGAACCATCATTCGAAGGATCCAGGCCTCTGGTGACCCGAAATGTGTTGGTGACATCTGGTCAACCCGTGCTCGACATGTTCAAATATCTTCCCACACCTCCATTCACCCTCTTGTCTATTGCAGAGTTGACTCTCAGGTGGCGGCATATTGCCCCAACTGCACCGGACACATTATGGTGCCATCCGTACCGCGAGCGAGACCCGTTTGTCCTCGATGAAACACCAGACATCTACGTCATTGGAGGTATGTCTGAATTTGCCACGACGTTGGTTGGATCGGAGCAAGAGGGCAAGAAAAAGAAAAAATCCAGACAGTGCAGAGTGGTGCTATTGCCAAGTTTCGCCGAGACGGGGATACTGGTGCTAATCAATATGCGGACATTGGACGTGCGTTGCGTGAACTTTGGGGTCAGGGGCTTGAGTGCGGGCGGAGGCCAAGCAGAACTGCCAGAGGAGGATGCCATGGAAGAGGGCTGATGCAGATGCTATGGTGGTCGGTGTCTCGAGCCTTAAGGTCTATATTTATTTGTCTCTCACACTACACTTTTCAAATCAGCCTTGACACGAATCGCGCACATTCCATTAGGAGACACCGAGAGGCAAATCCACAAAAGTCCGGGGACGAGAGATGTAAAGTTACGTCTGTCTTCCTACTGGCCATTTTTGTTGGAATCGATTGGCGTGCCATGTGAGCGATACAAAGGACTTTTGAACCCCCCACCGCGTGAAACGAGTGCTTACATCAGGGGTAACGGGTGATATGCATGGAGCCGGTCATGGTTGATCAAAGACGATGCATGATTCCAGGCAAGCGAATGGCTCTCGAGTGTCTTTCCGAGTGTCTCAGACTGGATAATGAAGGTTTTGTCTAGTATTGAGGTGAATGAGCTTTTCGGGCACAGATACGGTGCGCATATATACAGGCATCGCAGGTCATAAGGTGATCTCTCTGCAGTATACTGCGCGAAGCTCCAGGATATGGAGATCAATATTTTTCGGACAGGACTGCATGGGTTTCAGCGGCGTACACTTAGAAGGTAGCGTGACACTTACTCAGAGTAACGAGGGATGTCCAGCCGGTGAATGGATGGCTAGCAAACATCGTGAGCACTTGGCAGGTGATACATTGAAAATTCATACCTCCTTCGACCCTCACCCGTAAGCGCGTCGTATTGTTCCCAGACGTATCCCGTTCGCTCGTATTCCTGAGCGTGTTGTCAGCAAAGATAGCAAGATCACTGCAATAATATACCTTGAAAACATTCTCCACGACGTTCCTCCGCAATTCCACATAAATTTGCTTGGCATACTCCCGATAGGGACCCTCGACAGCTGCATATGTCTGTCCACCCGAGTCGTCAGCCCCGCACGAATATCCATCCAACACATCGGGACACACCTTGTACAGAGAGCTCAAGATCATATAGTTCATCTGAACCCAGATTGGTCCTTTCCAGTAATTCTCGCCACGCCCGAACTCAGGATGGGAAGCCGAGAGACTGCGGACTCCATACGGTGACCAAAGATGGTCGGGATCGTGGAGCAGGTCGAGAATATGGAGGAGATGAGGGGAGTCGGGAGGAAGAAGAGAGAGCATAAAGGGGAATAATGAAAGATAACCTTTATGGCATATGTGCTCGGACTCATCTGGGTATGGTCAGACAAGAAAAAATGCAGAAGATGGAGATGCGCACCGTCCGAGCTAATTCCGACATCACAATACATTTTGGCGTCCTCGTTCCAATGCAGATCTGTAATTGGAGGTAAATCTTATTAACATGTCTTACAATCCTTGGGAAACCATACCATCAATGTTTTCAATGATGGCTTTCTCGATTTCCCTGAAACTTTCCGCATCTTCGGTCTCCCCAATAAATTCGGCCAAGCCACGCATCGTCCGTGTGAAGAAGCCCATCCAACTGATGAGGTCAAGATGCAGTTCACCAGCATGCGGTGGGCCTCTTGGGTAGTCATCCATCCCACTGGTGAGGACATGTGTCTCAGAGCGTCCGCGCCATCTATATGCCTCGCTGCGGGAGCGCGCTTTTCTGCCGTATTGTTTGATCTGCCCGCGTTGTGTGCGACGGAACCAATCATAATGGCGCCTCAGAGGAGCATAGATCGAGCGCAAGAAATCGAGGCCCTCGTTGTATGAGAGATACTTGTTCCCATTTTGGGCCGCCTCGATAATCCCGGTGAGCGGAACCTGCTGGCCACCCATCACAAAACCCATGCCAAGATCTGCGGCAGAAGGGCCATCATTCTGCGCCGCGAGACGCTCAATGAAAGCAGTGACTGCCATAGTAAGCGTTGGTGGATTAGCGAACGTGGGTACCTGTGTACGGAACTCAGGTGGCACACGGCTGCGGGCTTCTTCACCGAGAATTTGTTCACGAGCAACCCAACCGTTCTCATCAATTAAATCTATCCAGTCTTTGAGAATTTCGAGGCTGAGGTCATTGTCCCACTGTCCAATGTGAAGGAGATGGAAACCTTCATCCCTTATGACGAAATTGAGTTAAGAACGACAGCGGTAAAAAGCGGTATTACCAATAGAATCCTCTAGGGAAGAAGCTACGGCTAGGCGTAGCGGTGAACAGCGCACGGGGTTCAGTGAACCTCGCCCCTTGTTGATTGTCCAATGGTTCGACCCCGTCGTAATCGTAATCATCTTCTTGGTCCCATTCGAAGGCAAAACCTTTGTCGACAATCGAAGACCCGTAGAAATAGCCAATTCCTCCGAGTAGATTAGACGTAATTGCCTTGCTGAAGGATTTGAGAGCCTCGTAATTGGATAAAGCAAATGAGTCAGGGGTAGGAAAGCAAGACTCGAAATGATCATCGAACGACGAGATCAGTGCAGGAATACCGAGATCGATTACGGCGGCTATGAGGGGTACAGCCGTCAGCACGCGAGCAACGTGTCAATCAAGGGACACACAATCTAACTTGTTGGGAGAACTTGCACTGTCAAAAAAGACATCAAACTGAAAATCACCGTCGAAAAACTTTTGCACCGCAAAAAGGTTGCTCGCTGTGACAGCCTCATCGGGCAATTGGAGCACGAATGATGCATCGGGTGCGTGGTCCGCCTGGCGATATTGCTCTGCTATGGGGCTCCCATGCTTTAAAACACTTTGCATGATGAAATCTGTGGCAGGACGGAATGTGCAAAGAGAAACACCATGGATGAATGATACCGACCTTTCGCAGTCCATACTTGTCCTGGATTGACGCGCAAGCCCACAAAGTGGGATTTGCCTAGTCTGTGTGCAAATGCTTCCGAATGAGGACCCGAAGTCACGGCTTGGTTATCAGCGCCTAGACGGAACATAAATACTCAGAAAGTTAACAAATTTTCAGAAGAACAAACCATCAACGATGCGGATAGTAAAGTCGTCGAGGTCGGGCGTAGTGCCAGAAAATTCTATAGGTCCATCAATTCCCTGGATACGGTAAGCAAGGATAGTGAGCGGTGGATAAATTGTATGTACATTCTCATCTTCATCAGTGATCAAATCGACACCACCGAGACCCTCAAGCCCCAAATAGAAGATTGCAGAAATTCTAGAGGGATACGCTTCATTGGACGTCATTAGACCGTGATTGCCAACGTACGATCCTATTACACACCTGGCTGAATGGGTTTCCCTTTGATGCGGGCAGCCCAACTGCCCCCATGCCGACCACCAGGAACTTTCAGGAACTCGGTTGTAATCTCAACGTTGTTGAGGCTGTCTTTGAGAACCTGTATACCACCCTGACGGGAGTCAAATGCTGTCCATGTATAACTATCAAGCCCGTCGCCTTGGTCGCACGAGTGGCGTGCCTCTGGACATAGTCAGTCGTAACATACTAGATATATAACGAGGTGGGACGCACTGCCGAATGACTGGTAATTCTGCGCCCCAAACCAGATGAGTCCCGTCACGAGGGACTGGGGTATTCTCGGACGAATGCCGAAGTATAAACCCGGGCGGTAGGCGCCCCAGTGCAAGTCTTCGGTAACATTTCCTGATAGTGAGTATGTCCGGGATGGCAGTAAAAACAGGAGCAGCCAAAATAGCTGCATCATCATGTACTACGTGGATGCAATAACAGGTGTTGAACCAGTAGTCGTGACGTTGATCGATCACGTGATCGAAATGTTAAGCCATTTAAACTTGAGTACTGTACAACTAGTAGGTTGCCAGGAGTAGTACTACAGTGCATATTTTTCGCGAATTCAATGCGTGTCTGTGACTGCCAACAAAAAATGCTGTGAAGAATAGTACCTGGATGTGGTATGTTGAATAATCAAGCAAAGGCAAGCTACACTCGGCCTCACCTAAATCAGCTCAATAGTAGTATAAGATAATCAGTAGGATTATCTTATCTACATAATCGCTACAGTATATTAGGGTGATCTGTGGCATAGGGGAATAATAACATTTCCTTCTCCCTAAACCTTCACCATCTCGTCTCAGCCTGTTCAACACGGTAGAATACATTCATTGACCGACCAGTGTGGGTGCAGATCCCACTCCGTGGCGCCGTCACATGGCACAATCCCTAGGCCACGGCCTGGCTGAGTCATTCCTTTGAGTACAATTTGCGATTGCTCGATTGGTGCACTGCCTTGGGTCGACGACTCCTAGACAAACTACTATCGCGTGGAACAGCCTCTTATGTTCCGAGATGCCGTGACCAAACTAATTACACACAACGTACCTGTGGGGCGTGGAGGGAAATGCGTAGTCTGGTGACGGAAATGCGGTGTATACAGCGAGCGCCGCGTAGTATTGTTACGGAGCCCGACAGGCAGTGTCGCGTTCAGGGGCAATCAGAATGTACGTTCGAAGGTTTCAGCCGACCACGAACGACAGTACTGGACTCACCGGGACCCGCAGCCACAGATACAGCCAGGCAGTACCTTGGATGCCCGCATTCAAGGCAACGCCACGAGCGATCGAGGCACGTACACAGCGTGTAGATGTCAAGTAACCGCCAAGGCTGCAGCGGAGTTCCTTTGTCTCACGCATGTACTTATAATGGATGAGGTCAAATAGCCCGATCCCAGAAAGTTCCGAGTCAGACCCTCCACATTATTGCAATGGACACACTCAGCGTCGCCGACGGTACCACAGTCGTTCCTGCTTCCATTGCTAATCGTAAGGAATTATCACTGGAACGCGGTGATGACTTCCCAGCCAAATCGTACCCACCTGGAATCGCCAACGGGTTTCCCAAGGGCAAAGCAACCGGCGGACACGATTTCTCCAAGTCGGACTTTACGCTCGAGGACCGTCCGTTTTTTGTTCCAGTTGGCAAAGATGGTATAACTGCTGCGCTACAAAAGCTCGATAGGCAACTACAACAGGTTAGCAGAACTTCAACTCACCCTACATCATTATCATGCTATTGCTAACCTATATGATGTTTCTAAGACTGGAAGATGTAACCTGCTATCCAAGAAGGTAGTCGTCTGATCTCCCGTTTTGCAGCAAGATTCCTGATCGTGACATGCATTCTCAGCACCCCGTCACATGGATTGGCCGTGAAGTTCCTCCGGGAACCCTTGGCCTGATCAACCATGGTGGTCTTCCAAAGATCTTGACGCGACCAGGCCGCTATCCTGGTTTTCCTCTTCGCAATTGGTGGGCACGCGAGTGGTGTGGAACCCAGGGATGTAAGTGTCGGCTAGTTGATTTGGGATGATACGGCTCGACGGTGTCCTCTCAGTATCAGATACCGCTGTCGAGTTCAAGGGTTTGACTGTCGTGCAGGTTTCCCAGAATCAGGCAAGTCCATGCATCCCCAAACTCGACATTGGTACTGATCCTGTTATAGGCAGCAGTGGTGTCCGATCCACAGGTTAATTTACAATGCAGTCCTGTCCGCCCTCGAGAGCTCATACGTGGATACTCTAGAACCGCATCTTTGTAGTTAAGAATTCGGGTTTCGTCACATACGCAGTCGAGGGGACATACGACGTGCTCGCGATAGTTGATCAGACACATTTACAGACAGTCGTCAAGGATCATGTGACAGGGGCCATCCTAGGATGGTAAGTCGATTTTGTTCGGGCAGTTTTCTACTTGACCTAATCGCTGCAAAGGACGCATGAGGTTAAGATGAAGAGTCGCATTGGTACTGGAAGAGAACAAGAATACGTCGTCGCGCTCTTGTGTGTGACCTTCTTCGAGCTTCAGGGATTCATTCACTTGGCTAACACTCCATACAGCCTGAACGTTCCTGCAAATAACTGTGCCATCCTACAGCGTGGAGACGACCTCGAACTACTTCCCGCTGGACAACATTATATTACGAACCCGAATGTCACTTTACGTGGGCTATACACACTTGGGGAAAACCAACTTGAGATGCCAACAAAGGATATGTGAGTACAGCGGGCAAGTAGCCCGATCAATACCTCAACGACAGCGTACAGTTTCACAAGAGACCAGGTTCCGGTTGGTCTACGTATCTACCTTAAATGGTGAGTTTGTATTTTCTCCTTGACCCCATTGGTTACTCATTCTTTGCAGGCAGCTGGTTGAACCACTCAAAGTGAGCCCGATCATATTTTCGCCAATGACTGGTCCTAATGCAGGGTGGAGCTTACGACTCACGGGTATTCTACACCATACGATGCGCTTCGTGACAAGACTCAATCAATTTTGACACAAATCGTTGCGCACCGTACGTGACATTTAATGTCGTGCCACGGGCTTGACTTATTTTTCAAACAGTCGACTACAGCTCGATGGTTAAGCAACGTTCGCTTGGGCCAGATAATCTCGATGATGGAACTGATGGTTCATCTGCTTTCCTTGACGCCCTCCGAACTCATGCGATGGACGACTTGCACGAAGCTGCATTAGAGTATGGTATAGTACTGAAGGACCTTGGTGGGCTTGCAGTATCGTCGTAGAGAAAACACTCATGAAATCGTCAACAGCCGTCATTGACCGGCAATTCAAGGGCGAGATCGCATCTACCATGGATAAGCTTACCACGAGGGCATTGCAAGCTCAAGTGGAAGCTGCTGTAAGTCGCTTTTCCGCCTCTTGTTGTTTCGTTAACTTATCTCTGCGACAGAATGTCGACAGGGAGAACTCTAACAAGGTTAAACAAGAAGAAGGAGCATTGGCAGTTGCACGCATCAAGGCACAAGCACGCAACGTGTGTACCAAAGACTTTGCTCGCGAACGACATTCCTGACATAGTGCCCTCTAAAGACACAAGCAGATTCCGAAGCTTACAGCGTTATCGCTGCCGCGAAGGCTCAAGCCGAACGCACGAAGATCGAGGCTCTTGCGCACGCTGAAGCCATCCGCCTCACTGCCGAAGCTGAAGCCGAAGCCACCCGGATAAAGGCCACCGCGGACACTGCTGTTGTAGATCAATTCGCGCGAGAAATGGAATTGAGACGAGTCGAGATTGCACGCGTCAAGGCCTTCGGCGATAAAACCGTCTTCGTACCTTCCGATGGGCCTGGAAACCAGATGGGCAGTACAATGGCAATGGGCATGGCTGCAGCAATGGGGAGTGATGCAAGAAAGTGAGAGGGAAATTCCCTCGTGCAAGTTGGTGTAGTATCTATTTATTTATACTATGATACATCTTGTGTTACGACGCTCGTACTCTCGACCCCGTCTCTGACAATCGTCAGCGGGTCTGACTTACTCCGATTATTTGTGGACAGGATTCGCCAAAGTATCGTCGCCATGCCCACTAATGAATCCCCTTGGGAAGTCTGTTCAGCATAACCGTAGGGCTCTGCTCTGCTGGCGTGCTTTCCCGTTGGTAATATTTGCCGTAGAGCGTGCTAGCCTAGCAGTCTAATCCATGTCACTGAGAGTCAGCTCCACATTTCGGAGATGCTTTTGTGCCCCAACACGCGAGTCACGCCGCAGTCACATGTCACAATGGCCAGGAGGCTTTGAAAGCCACATTGGGTTACTGCTGTACCTTCATCCTCGACGTTGACTACGACACGCTCCTACACCCACCTGCCGTCAACTCACACCGCTACATTCCTTTCCACAGTAACTACGCCAGCCTCCCGCAATGAGGTCGAAATTCAAAGACGAGCACCCCTTTGGTATGCTATGTCCCCGACCTACGGTTCGTTCACTCATCCGTGTGTCGACTCACAGAGAAGCGCAAACAGGAAGCCGAACGTATCAGACAGAAGTATCCTGATCGTATCCCCGTAGGTATTCACGACCTGTGGAGCAGAACTTCAGCCAGACGACGCTCGAATTTTAGGTTATCTGCGAGAAGGCAGACCGAACGGATATCCCCACGATCGACAAGAAGAAGTATCTCGTACCCTCAGTAGGAGTGCCGTTGCTGTGCACTACGTGTGATGACATCTGATTGCTATCCATTTTACAGGATCTGACTGTTGGGCAATTCGTCTATGTCATCCGGAAGCGCATCAAGCTTGCACCGGAGAAGGCTATCTTCATCTTTGTCGATGAGGTTCTTCCACCGACCGCTGCCCTTATGAGCGCAATTTACGAAGAGCACAAGTTCGTCCCACCTTGATACGATGTGCAATAGTTCTGATCACGATATACCATAGGGATGAGGATAACTTCCTCTACGTCAGCTATTCAGGCGAGAACACGTTTGGGGGGGAAGGTTGGATTGAACTATGAACATTTCTGAGACGCTACGATCTGTCACTGTAGGAAGCTTCGATTCGATAGACCACTCTTAGGCAACAAAGTCCCAGAAGTTCCCCACTCCGTCGTCCACCACTCGATCCACCATACCCCCCCATCACCTCGTTTGCTTGCCTTTGTATTCTACATTCTGACGGCGGTCTGGTTTTTGGCTTTCTTTCATGTTTGTTTTGAGCTACAAGCGATGCACCTTGTGTCCACATAACCATCCTGCCGCTTTTGAGTGCGTGATTCTGAAGAATAATTGACTCATTCCTTTTACCGCCACCACACCTCGTTGACCGCGATCTCATCGTGCTCTCGAACGACGGGCATAATCCAACGTATCCGAGGCGTCACTGTTGGCAAGCATTCGATGATGCCACTCGTACATTCCATCGTTTCCGTGTCCAACATCATGCCGTCGTGAGCGAAGTGATTGATCGTCCTTTTTGCGCAGCGATCTCTGTGGACTTCGCCCTGCCCTTGTTCCTGAGGTGAAACATCACTTTGACCTGACCTCATCGCAGATGTGCGAGCAGCCTTTTAAACCCCGTCTATCACATCATAGACCGAGACCTCGGTGATCGGTAGCGTGGCCGAGTTGGTCTAAGGCGTTGGATTTAAGACATTTGAATCCCAATGGGCGCAAGTCCGCGCGAGTTCGAACCTCGCCGCTACCAAAACTTTTTACTCTTATTATCCTTTCTCCTTGCCTTTTCCTCTTCCGCGAAGGGAGGGTGATGCAAGATAAATTCGCGCATACGTCTCGCCGAGTCCGCCTGTTTAACAAGTTCATTCACTATGTGACTGGTTGCATCACTACTAGGGCTCTTCACAGTGACTACTTATGAGTCATCGCAACAAGTTTATTACCTCGGATGACGCGCTACGGTCAGAAAAGCTGTGGCCAATGAGCGATGTCACAACGACGCGACGGAGTGCCACCTACACTATCAATGTTGTCTTCTCCTCCGGGACGTTGTCGCACTCTAAACACGGCATGACTGAACGCCAACGATAGAATAGACAAAATTGCCTTTACCTGCGCGTCGGAACAAACTGCTCCGTGTTATCGTCAGAGAATATGCTTCCTATACTGCTCCCCCCTGCAGTGGCGCGAACGCGTCTGCAAACCCGAGTCAGACGCAAACATTTCGCGGATACCACAGGCTGAGACCGACCGTGGTTGAGCGGCGGCCGGGACATTATGATTAGTCGACTCTTCTCCAAAGAATCGTTCAACACCAGTAGTATCGGTCGATCGGTCAGCTGATGCAAGTGGGGTGGCGCCTGGGGCGGGATATTTAGAGCCTCTCACGGGTCATCTATGCTCCATACCTTCGGCCGTCGTCTCCGCCGGGGCAGGGCCGGTCACCATGTTCTCAAACTGTGCATACCCTAAAAGAACAGACCCGTCCGTCATGTGAGGTGTGACCACTAAACGCATCGTCACACACGCGGCAGTTTTTGAATGTTCGTGAAGCCCGGGTCGACGGTGACGCCCGAATATCTGTCTAGTGCTGAACTTGCTGCGTGCGTTTGCCGAGCACACCGAGCGACTTACCTGAGGAACTCCACCAGACTGCGTTTCGTGAAGACGATTTTGGTATTATCCCAGTCCAACATGCCTGCGACGTGGTAGATTGGGATGCTGTGCTGGCCTGAGGGCAAATGTTAGGACCCACCCAGATACATCGGCCAGTCCTTTTCCTTGGACATGTCGACGGCCTGGGATGGCGTGAATCTAGGATCCAAACATGATCAACATCCGCCTCTAGGATCACTCCGGCGCGTGAACGTACGTAGAAGACATTGGAAGATTGGGACAGGTATAACTCGAACTTCGCACACTGGTCTGGTTTCACTTGTTTGATCCTAAATGGAAATTGATCACCCTTACTGGGGTTACTGTAGCTTCCGAGGACGAAACGTCTGGGATCCTCTGGACCTTTTTTTGGTCTCCCATTTGAAGATCATGGGATCTAAAATGGACGATATTCGGAACATATCCGGGTTACAACAATTCGTTACTCCACCGGTAATCGTATACGGTCTTCCGCGGACGGATGACCTTCCGACCTGGAGCTCGGTTCTCATCAGAACTCGAAGCATGACATCAATCGTCTCGGGCAGCGTAGGTACATTCCGTTGGGCATTCCACAGATTAAAGAAAAAGTCAAGTTTCAACACGGCTCAGCCAACAAATCCAAATATAGCGATCTTGTAGGGAGGGGAACTAGAGAGCATTTAGGACTAACTTGAGTAAGACCAGGACGTCAACAATGAAAACAAGAAAGCATTCGTGTATATACCAGAAAGCGAGTACGTGAATATCGTGATGGATGGTTGAGGTATGTCCTCTGTACGTATATCGAAGTTGCGACGATATAATTGGTGTTGTGTTCCACGGGAGAATGATGGGTTTCTGACTGCAGTAGTGTCTGTTCTAGTATATTCAGGAATGAGTAATGGATGGGGTAGATGGGTTCATATGAGTGTCATATGAAGGATGGCTGCAGTTGTGTGTTAAAAAATCCAAGAAGTAATAAACCGCCTTGAATGAAGTGCAGAATAAGAATATATTACCGCAGAACATTTCCTTCCACTGGGACATCAAAGTCTTCAGGATCGAAAGATAATGCATCAAAGTGGAGAGAATCGAGCTTCATCTCAATACTGAGATCGCTTAGACGGCGTGGAGTGGATAGGTGGTCATCATGGCCGGCGTGGGACGCTTGATGGCACCGTGGGACGAGCTTCCGATCCACATTTTCAAAATTAAGGATTTGTGCGTCCGCGAGCATATCCTCTTCCGTGGGGATATCTGGATAGTTGGATGAGATGGTGGAAGTAGCAGTCGATGGTATGGAGCCACTACCTCCCGAAGAGAAGGATGCCGCTGCTGTAGTAGGTACCGATGAAGGGTCATCCGGTGACGACGAGGAAAAAGAGAAAAGCCGGTGGAGTTCCAGGACGGAAAACTTGGTATTTTTCTTCAATGGAGGGCTCGGAGATGCCGACCTGGGAAGCGCGTCATCCGTCATAAGTGGATTTGGGATCTCCTTGAGGGATGGATTCGTGTCGTTGCAACCGAGATGTGAAAGAGGTGAAGGACTCGCGACCGGGAGGGTGCGATGTGTGTCAGCGGTTGCGCTTGACAGCGCTTCGCGCGATGGGAGTGACGCCTCTGGTCGTGAGAACTTTGGCGGCTGGAAAAGCTGGACAAGCGATCGTGCACTACCCCGCGAGAGAGATCCCCTCTTGGTAGGAAGGGTGGCTTCTGTCTGGTCCAATTGTGAACGGATCTGCTCTTGCACTCCCTTGAAAATCCCGGGCATGCTTTCGCTCGACGTCCAGAGCTCCTTCACGTGACTCCTGTGCGCGCTCTTCCCAACGTTCTTGATCGACTGCAGTGCTTTGGTCGCCCGCGCTCTGAGCGTCTTGGAGCGTTTAGCACTTGAATTCTCCTCCAAGTCCGTGAGAATATCTCTGCTACGCTTGACCTTTACCACCTCAATGACATCCGAATCCCTCCGCCTTGCGTGAGATGAGTTGCTTTCAATTATTGTTATGACCTCCGGACGCTGTTTCTTTTCGAGCTTCCTCGAAATAGCGGGTCTCGGTTTTGGCTGGTGAGCAGAGATGCGAGCGATAGCAGTATGCGCATCCTGCTCTGAGGGTTGTAAAAGGTAGGGAACGTCGAGAAAATGAATGTCAGGATTTGAAGGGAAGTCATCAGTGTTTTCTGATGGTTCGTTGGCGTCGAAGCAGCACCATGGTGGGTTATCCTGTTGTTCTTCCTCTGGGGGAATAACAAAAACATGGGGCATCCGCATGTTGGACGGTGGCGAAAGTCTTGTCGATCGAGACGCGAAGGTGCTGAAGTTCGCGATTCGTGGCGTCATGATTGTGCAGCAGTGGGAGGGGAGAAATGGAGAAGGTAAGGAGTGACTTGAAAGGTTTCAAAACTTGAGCAAGAAGAAAAAAGAGAGACTTGAAGCAGAATACTGCTCACCGAAGCGAGGAGCCGAGCAACCACGACGACAAGGAAAAGAAGTGGTCAGCCACTTGGGCGAACCAAGTTCAACCACATTTAACGTATTTTCCTTTTATGGGTGCCTGATCTGACATATGTGCACGTGATGGACGGCCTGTATGTGTTCGTACAGCAAGTTCCAGTACGCTGACCATGGCTAGGAATATGCAGATTACATTTCTGGGGACACGTAGCAGGGGGGGGGACCTTCACCCTCGCGCAATTGCTCAGGCCTTTGTCTGTCCAACAGTTCATTCCTCGCTCGACACATATCTGATAGCAGCATATCAGTTGCCAGCGTCATCAGTGATAGGACATTGTAAAGTACGCGACATGTGGACCGTCACGCGTCTGTTGACCCATCTACATCATCTAGTGGTGGATTGTGTAGAAGGTACTACCCGTCAGCTCCATGCCCACCCTCACGGGAGTGACGAGGAGACGCTGCGAGCCCAGAAGGTCACCAAACTCTTTGTCACCCACACGCACGGTGAATATGGCTGTTCCTACAGTTGAAACGGTTTCATGTCTGTTGCAGCTGACCATGTCATGGGCGCCGTACCTCTTTTGTGTCATACCCTCTTTCCACTGGCTACCATAGGCGCGTCAGAGTCACACCTTCCCACAAATCCCATATGTACCTTGCCCTTGACAAGATCTGTGCCTCACATCTTTTTTTTTTCATCTAGCTGCCTCGCATCAACATTGATGGGCCGGCTGGCATTCGCACCTTTGTCCGATTTATCCTTAAGATGACATTTACCAAGACTGCAGATACATATGCAGTACACGAGCTTCTTACATCCCGATGCCTACGGACACCTTGCGATGCCACATCACTGCATCCCAGTGAATATCCGGGTTTAGATTTTTTTGTGCAGCGAACAAGGTTGCTGGCAAGAATTCACTACAGCGCGTGGCTCGGAGATATCGTCATTGATGCAGGTCCTATAGCCCATCGAGGTCGGTTTCTGTTTGGAATATTGACCTCTGATTCGGTATCGTGGCTTACTAACGGTCACTTTGTAAACAAATCTAGATCCATGTATTGGGTACATCATCAGGGAGCCATATTTCCCGCACCGAAAGGTTGCAATTCTGGGAGATACTTCTGATACATGAAGCTACCGATGCACATATACCTGTGTTCGTGGACCCATAGGCATGGAGGAAGGAGAAGGAGGTTGGAGAAAAAGTGTTGGCAAGGGGATCCTCGACGCCAGCAATGGCAGGGGATTCTGCAAAGCGTGTATGTGCCGAGCGATTAGTATTGAATCATATCGGGAACAGGTGAGGAATTATGTGTTCATGCTTACGAAGACATGTAGCAGAGCTTCTGCGGACAGATTTCCTGCCCCACGGCAACTGATGGGTGCGCATGATGTGCGGTTTGCAATGATCGAGGAAATTTCTCGACAAGCAAGCGATGGGACGTGCCCTGGTTGCGTTTGACTTTATGAGGGTCAACATACCCGCGCCATCGGTCCCTACGATGCAAGTGGGAGGAGTAGCGGCAATCGTCAGTGTCACGGAAGACAGGGATCAGGTCAATGCAAGTGATGTTGAAACGGGTGAAGCGGATGGCCGACATGTTCGGCAAAGGGGAGGTATCAGGCAGCGCAGAGGGAGTCGGGGAACGCGAGGACGGGGAAGGGGCATGCGGGGCATACTACAACCTGGGGGAGACAAGCAGAGAGGATGACGGCAAGGCGTGGGACGAAAAGGTTAGAGCTAGGTGGGACTGACAGTGAAGCAGGCAGCTGTCACTGATCAACACATCGGTAGCGAAGACGCGTAACATTAGTCCGGTCTCTCAAATAGACAATATGAACTAGTTCAAGGGTGTGAGACAGGGAGCGGGTAGAAAGGGATGATACAGGTGGTACTACGCACGCCGAGGCTGGGAAAAAGAATGCGAGAGGTGTTTTGATGGAAGCGGGTCAGGAAGTTGGGTATGTACTAATCGGACACAAGTCGGGGATTGTATTACCGCGATAAGTGGGCACGAGGCAGACAAAGGCGGGCGAGGAGGATGAGAGTAAGATACGGGGAAAAGTGGAGTCGTCGTCGTAGTATTTGTACATCTTTGGGAGTCGGTCACATTCAGGTCACAGGACCTGGCGCAGGGATCAGCCAGTGCGCTCGTGCCAGACTCGCTGTCGTCCCTTGTCCTGCCTCGCTCACTCGTCCCTTCCCTCACCAACCCGGTCAGCCCTCTCCCCATCCCCGCCCCACCTCGCCTACCGTGTCTTTATCCTTCTCTGTCTGTCTCCCCCCCTTCCACCTCGTCCATATCGCCATCCTGATCCACCCCAATCACCACCCCGTCTCTCCCTGCCATCACCCGTTCCTACGCAGATGGCCTCCAACGCTCCAATAAACGGCGTCAAATTGTCACGTGAGTCTTTTCCTCCCCATTCTCCTCCCTCCCTCCCTCCCTCCGTCGACATCCATATATGGTTTACCCGCCCTCTTCTTTCCGTCATCTCCCACTCGTTTTCATCTCCCTTCGCTTTGCATCTTCCCCTCGGCTCCATCAATGGAATCGGATCCTCACCTCCTCGTAAATCAACTAGCCATCGACGACCCCCACCGGATCGTCAAAGTCGTCGCCTCAGACGGAAAGACAAGCGAGCAACGCGAGCTCGCCTACACAAACTGCAAAGTTATTGGCAATGGCTCTTTCGGTGTCGTATTCCAGGCAAAGCTCCTCGCAGACTCATCCAAAGACACCGAAGAGATTGCTATTAAGAAAGTCCTCCAGGACAAGCGCTTCAAGGTGCCTTCCCTTTCTTTGAATTGGGGGTTTTTTTTTCCACGTTTTTTACAACTTTTTACAACTTCTCTCACTACGCGTGGTATGGGTCACGCTGACCCGTGTTGATTCTACTGGACAGAACCGCGAGCTGCAAATCATGAGACTCGTCGCTCATCCAAACGTCGTCGACCTCAAAGCCTTTTTTTACTCCAACGGAGACAAGGTTGGCTAGCACACACCGTATAATCTCACTAGCAACTCACCCTCATCTTAGAAAGACGAGGTTTATCTCAACCTCGTTCTCGAATATGTACCCGAAACTGTGTATCGCGCCAGTCGTCACTATTCCAAACTCAAACAGCCCATGCCCGCCCTCCAAATCAAACTGTACATGTATCAACTTTTGCGCTCCCTTGCTTACATCCATTCCGTTGGCATCTGCCATCGCGATATCAAACCTCAGAACTTGCTCTTGAACCCCGCTACCGGGGTTTTGAAACTATGTGACTTTGGGTCAGCGAAGATTCTCGTAGCGGGCGAGCCCAACGTCAGCTATATTTGCTCGCGGTACTACCGCGCACCGGAACTCATTTTCGGAGCTACCAATTACACGACAAATATCGGTGGGTTTCGTTCAATATCACATACAGTGCGTCTGATGTAACGTCCGAATAGACATATGGTCGACGGGTTGTGTGATGGCAGAGCTGATGTTGGGCCAGCCACTGTTCCCTGGGGAGAGTGGCATCGATCAATTGGTAGAAATCATCAAAGTTCTTGGCACGCCGTCCCGAGAACAGATCAAGACGATGAACCCCAACTACATGGAGCACAAGTTCCCGCAGATCAAGCCTCATCCATTCAACAAGGTCGGTGCAAGAGCGTATCACCATGCGATGTACCTGATGTGGTTGTGTAGGTGTTCCGACCACGCACTGCACCTGAAGCGATAGACTTGGTTGCGAAGCTACTTGAATATACTCCCGGGGCGCGGCTGAGTGCAGTGGAAGCCATGGTACACTCCTTCTTTGATGAATTGCGCGGGGAAGGGGCAAGGATGCCAAACCAAAAGGAGTTCCCGCCGTTGTTCAACTTTACACGAGAGGGTGAGTTGGATGACAGCGCGAATGATGAAAGACTGATGAGCGTGTGCAGAGCTTTCTGTGCGACCTGAGTTGAACCGACAGCTTGTACCGCCACACTGCATACCCGAACTGCGCTCACGGGGCATCGACCTGGATACATTTGAGCCGATACCGTTGGAGCAGCTGAGGATCACGCTGGATTGATGGTTCTGCAGCAGAAAGGAATGGGCCGAGTGTGTTTTATCTGATTTGTGCGTATAGTATGATATCGAATTGCGGGCGACACGCTGTGTGGATGGTCGCTGTATTGTTAGTGCGCACGTGACATATTAAGCGATACAGTGGCGATGCTATTGCGTGAGTAATTGCGTGACGAACGACAGATTGGACTAAATGTTTGCGCGATGTCGCGTGCGACGTCCCTCGACCATCCTGACGCCGTCATCGTTAACAGCGACCACCATCTTAGACTATGTCTGCATCAGCGAGCTCGAGCTCGGATTTATATCACTGCGACACTCTCCCCGCACCCCGCTTAGTACCTCCTCAGCCGACCCGATCTCCGTCACCGCCTGTCAACTTATTCCCAGCCAGGGCACAACCCAGCAACCTCGACATGCAGCTCTCCCCAGTCCCGTCCCCCCAGCCTCCCCCCCGGAAGTTGTGCGTCCGGCACCAGCGCATGGCAGACCAGGGCACCAACCTCAAGCTACAGCAGGTACGTCTCTGCTCATCCCGCTCCGGCCGCCGCTCATCCCCCCGCAGGCCCTCGACTCCCTCCCCGAAGCGGAACGTCAGGTCGTCAACTCGATTTGGTCCAACTTTTCCTCCTCTTCCCACCCCAGGAGGGAGCTCATCCTCCAGGGCATACTCACAATGTGTTGCTTCTCTCAGCTCTCCCTTCTCACAGAGCAACTCGGCCACATCACCAGAATAGACCCCTTCACCGTCCTCCCTCGTGAGGTCTCTCTCAAGATTCTCGCCTACCTCGACGCTACCTCCCTCTGTCGGGCCGCGCAGGTCTCCAAACACTGGCACAGCCTTGCTGACGATGATATCCTTTGGCTCGAGATCTGCCAGCAGCACATTGGACAAAGGTGTCTCAAGTGCGGCTGGGGCTTGCCGATACTCCAACGTAGACGCCACATTCGCCCAAGCTCGGCATCCCCTTTCTTTCCTCCTCCCTCTCCTCCCTCTCCTGCGAAACGGGAACTGGAAGCCATCAAACCTTATTCTGACAGACCCTTGAAGCGTCAGAAGTCCGATAATCATCCGCACCCCCAAAATCAACTGATTGTATCTCCATTCCGTGAACCCGCTCCGGCGATACCACCATCCGGTTCAAACCCGGAGTTAACCGATCACCTTATTCCCTCCGCACACACTCCGCCAGAGACGATGACCCGCCCCTGGAAAGATGTTTACAGTGAGCGCCTTACAATTGAGCGTAACTGGCGCCGCGGTCGATGCCTCGTTCGCACTTTGCGGGGTCACACAGATGGCATCATGTGTCTCCAATTCAGCGAGACGCTTCAGCACCCATCCTTTCCCATTCTTGTCACAGGCTCTTACGACCGCACCATACGCGTTTGGAACCTTGAGACCGGCGTCGAGGTCGCTTGCCTCAGAGGCCATACGAGGGTGGTGCGGGCGCTCCAGTTTGACGAGGCAAAGTTAATTACTGGCAGCATGGATCACACGATCCGTGTATGGAACTGGCGCAGGGGAGAATGTATACGCACGCTGGAGGGTCATACCGAAGGCGTAGTGTGCCTAAACTTCGATGCCAACGTTCTAGCCAGTGGCAGTGTTGATGCGACGGTCAGGATCTGGAACTTTTGTACAGGGGAAGCGTTTACTCTTCGCGGACACCGTGACTGGGTAAACGCTGTGAGGCTATGGGATGCCTCTGGGAGTGCAAGCTCGCCTGCCGATCCATGTCGATCCACGCTCAAAATCGAGACAGGCAAGATGCTCTTCTCCGCCTCTGATGATGGGACCATCCGGCTCTGGGATCTCGCGAACCGGACATGCGTGCGCCAGTTCACTGGGCATGTTGGTCAGGTTCAGAGCCTACGAATTCTCGACGTGGATGATGACCCCGATGCAGGCGATGGCCTGCGGGCATCGGACGCTGTGCATGTAGTCGAGAGCTCTCCTTTGGACGTTGTCCAACCCTGTGGGGGGTCGAACTCGGCGGATATCTGCACTGTCGTCACTCATGATGCGAGGAAGCCAAACGAGAATCCGGACGGCAAGTGGGGTACAAACCGCTCTGCGAGAAATTCGTCGACCGATGTGAATGGCAGGCCCGCCAAGAAACCTGTACTGATATCGGGGAGCCTGGATAACACGATCAAAGTGTGGGACGTCGAGACGGGCAAAACCACCCGGACCCTGTTTGGACACATCGAGGGGGTATGGGCAGTGGCATGCGATAAGCTCAGGCTTGTTAGCGGGAGTCATGATCGTACGATCAAGGTTAGTGCATGATCGTTTTGCCTTGTCGATTTGTACCAAACGCGTTAATTGCTAGGTATGGAACCGAGAAGAGGGCAGGTGCACAGCGACGCTTTTTGGCCATCGCGGTGCGGTGACTTGCATCGGTCTCGGAGAAGACAAGGTCGTGTCTGGGAGCGATGACGGCGACGTCAGAATATGGAGCTTCAGTGATCCTGAATGACTGATCCTCGAATGCATTAACTCGTGCCTTCACGCCAGCCTTTATTGTATGGTTTAGACTCCCACATCTGCTATTTGTGGTATTACCCTAGTAATTAGTTATCCTTTTGCTAGCACGGGCTCCAGGAAATCAATGAACATGCACTATTCACGGCTCCTTTGCTTTGCTCTGCTCATCCGATTGGGACTGCGAGGACCACATGCCGCCTGGACAGTGCAACATGAAGCGTGCCCCTTTGTTGTGGCCCACACAAGCCACCCTTGTCCGTCCCGTGTCAAAGCCGATCAACAGCATGGATTGTATATAATGTGTCCATCTGACTCGCCATTCACGTACCAACACTCTTCTTTCTGTGTTCCCTTCAGAATCGTTGTCTGTGGCATCATGCCCTTCCCTCTGGCCCTTTCGCGGATGGTTGTTCTCTGTGGGTCCATCAAATTTCTCATCCGATCGCCCGTTGACAGTTTCACATGTAGCCTTTATTGTCATTACCGATACAACTTCGTTGGTACTCTCCGCGATCGCTTTTCACGGCGGGACTGGAGGTGGTATGGTTCATGGTCTTACTACTTGCTACAGGGGAAGAGATGACGTACGCTTTCTAGCTTTCCAGGCCCTAGCCGTCTCTTTCGACACGCTCAGTTTGTTGAGCATCACTGGCTGGTGAGCAGTCTGCCACCCTGGAACGCACCCGCATCTACTTAGCCTGTCGTCAGTCTTTGTCACCAGTTCGTGAGCCATGACGAAGAAGCGAGCAATACGGGGAACATGTGCCTGTTTGGCGCCTGCGGGCTACTCAGTTTCGGTATGGCCCACATGCCTTCACTCGTGGCTCGGTGCTGACGCGTGTCCAGCTCTGGTGGTGTTACTGACAGTCCATGCACGGCAGGACCGTGGCATGGGCCTCTGCAATGACTTTGCGAATGCGGGGAGACCCTGCGTCCCCGCCGGCGTGCAACTCGGCATAGCATACGCCTCTCTCGTTCTCGGTGGGTCCCGCACGTTGCCCATGGGGCCCGAAGCTCGCGTGCTCACAGCTTGTTTGCGTATTAGTCGTGGTCGGCTTTATCATCTCGTGGGTCGACAAGTTTCCTGGCGCTGTGAAAGTGATACCGCGGTACCCGAATACCAAGGCGCCGAGCTCGCATTTTGCAGCGTATGCGCATGAGCTCGATGGCAACTATACGCATCCTCCGGTCAAGATTCCGTCCAGATCGCGGAACAATCCAAAGTGGAGCGACGTGCCTTTGGGTTGCTGACCCCGTTTATTGGCACTCTGGGACTGGTTCCCAAGGATTAGCTTGATGATGTCTACCCTGATTCATAGTTAATATTACTCATGTAGCACTCGTTACTCTCTCGCACCGCCATCGAGCAAGTATCATGGATTCAAGGCGGGAGGGCATTGGGTGACAGCGAGTCTATCTGAGTGAATACCTCATCTGGTAAAGCGTTCTCCGCCCAGAAGCTGTCCCACTCGTCGTCATTGGTTGGTCCAAATTCGTTTTCGGGTGAGACGGGTCTACTACGCTCGGCATCGAAGGTGTCAACCACATAGCCAGCATCCAGCGGTGCGACGTCCGTTTGTTTCCTTTCTACTATAGCGGAACTGGTCGTTGGGTGCTTCGCCATTGCGTGGGGTACTGCTAGCGAGACGGTGCTCCCTGGTACGACAGAGATGCCCTCTGCGGTGACGATATAATCGCAGGACGCAGACGCAGCTACTGAACTGAATACGACGGACAGACGTCGGATCAGGGCTGGGTGGTCATCAGCAGGGGTGACGCTTATCTGGGAGGTTGACATATTGCTGCCGGCTGAGCGCTTCTTTGGTGCCTCGCTCTCGTCGAGGTATCGCCTCCTGCCCGTCCGAGTGAGAAATATACGGGCGTTCACTTGGTTTGCCCACACGAGACCCAAGGTGGCTTCCTTCCTGTCTTCGCCGGGAACGTTGTTGGGCCGGCCGAACAGCCTGGATTGATTGCGGTAGCTTATCGCGTCGCTGCTTGAAGACTCGTCCTGGCCAATGACGTCGATAACCTCATTGAGGACGAGCACGGCGATATGATAATTACTTGCTAGAAGGTGTAGATGGGAAGAGATTGAAGAGATTTGGCGAGAGCGTTCGACAAGAGTCTTTGTGGTGGTTTTGCCCGCGGAATGGAAAATCTCGGCGAGAGCGTCGATGACGAGCAGTCTGAGTGGCTTCGAGAACGGGTCTTTGGCCGCAGTGTCGATGTATTGCGGGAGGAATGTCGACAAGGCATGGACGAGCCTGGGGATCGTCGGCGTCTGGACGGTTTGCACGTCCGAGAAAGTGCAGAATGAAGGAGAGAGGAGAGGGTGGGCGTCCAGAATTTGCTGCAGACGGGATGTTTGAAGGTGGGAGGCGATGGTGATGTAGCACGCGGAGCCTAATATGCCACCAAGGTCCTGGGGTAGCTGCACGAGGAGAGAGAGCTGAAGGGCGAGTTGGGTTTTGCCAGCAGCGCTGGACGAGACTTTAGCCTTTGTGAGATCTAAGATGGGGTTGCAGGGACAATACCTCTCGCCGACGACCTCCCATACCATGCCAGTCGTGATTCCGCCGCCGAGGATGGCATCGAGCTCGGAGTCGCCTGTAGTAAAGGATTCGTTGGAATCGGGCAAGAACGCTTGGAGCGGACGAGGAGGCTGAGCGCGTTCCCGACAGATGAGGGCGATGATCTTTTTCGCTTCTTCAGGGGGGATTCTGCACGCACGCGAAATCTCGCTGGGGGTGGCGAGAAGGACGTCAGATATGTCCTTAAAACCACCTGGATAACGACCATGTCTGCGCACGTCGACACCAAAGGCGACGAGACCGACCTTTTGCGAGCACCGATCTTTGCGTTGCGGATAGCGTGTCCATCGGGGCAAGCCGCGCAACTCTCACGTCCATCATGCGGCTTGTACTCGTCCGCGCCTTGTCCACCAGGGCGTCCACCGCCTACTGTAACCCCGTCAGTGTCCATGACCCAGCGCTGACCACCACCCCTCCTGGACTCCCGCTTCGACAGCGCGCGGTTCTGGACAGTGCATTACGCGTCGACCAAGCAGGGGAAATTGCGGCAAACTACATCTACAAGGGGCAAATGGCCGTGTTAGGACAGGATCCAAGGGTCGGCCGATTGATTCAGGTACGTATTGGATATCACCTCTTGCGTTCATCTTTGGGTGACCATTATGCAGGAGATGTGGGATCAGGAAAAGCGGCATCTCGTCGTCATGGACAAGCTTCAAATACAGCATCAGGTGCGGCCCTCAGTGTTCTCTGACGTAGCCAAGGTTGCTGGATACGGTCTCGGCGTCGTGACCGCCCTTCTGGGCAAGGAAGCTGCCATGGCCTGTACAGAGGCTGTCGAGACGGTCATTGGCGAACATTATGACGAGTATGTCTCGCTGTACATCCCATTGCCCCGCTTACACTCCTCCCCAAGTCAATTGCAAGACTTTGAGTTGTTGCCACCATCACACCCCAGTGTGCCGTTGCTGCGAGACGTTGTCAAAGAGCTGCGCGACGATGAACTTGAACACCTGGATGCCGCGGTTAAGCATCATTCACAACGAGCTCCAGCCCATGCGCTCCTGAGTATGATCATCGGCGGAGGTTGCAAGGTCGCCATCGAGCTCTGCAAGAGGTTTTAGACGGCACTCCTTGTTGGCATTATAACAAGTATGTGGAGATGATCCAACAAGATATTTCTACCGTACTCAGTACTCAGTGAGGGACTCGCCCTTCCGCTTGCCTGTCCATCTATATTTGAGCTATGATTCAAGTAGTTGAGACACGGGATGCGGGCGAATACTGTAGTCCTTACGTGTGTTTGTGATGCGAGGTAGTAGATGGCTCCGGGAACGAACACAAAGCCAGTCAGCGAGATCAAGGTGGTGCGGCGGGTGAACCTAAAGTGCTTGTATGCGTCTTCGCGCTGAACAGTCGTCTCAGCGCTGTCCCTATATGCGTTAGAGATACGCACCATGAGATTCCATCGTTCAATAGCGGGATCAACCTGGAATAAAGGGTAAGAATAAATTAACGAAGTAACAGTTCAGGATACTTTGAGGTAGCCTGTAGATGGTTATTGTTCAATTAGCATTGTAGACGATGTACTGAACATGCCCGAACGTACTCGCAGCAGCCATTTCTAAATAGTGGTACGGTCTAAGAGGGTTTTGTTGTGTAGTGTTTGGTCGAACGGGTTTATGCGCCAGCCCAGCCGCCAACCAAATTTCGTTCTGACTACCATCATTCCCTTCTTGACAACGATGGCGTACAACCGGGACTGGGACAAGGGTAAAGATTACTGGCCTGATCAAGCTTACTGGACAACAGATAGTAGAGGAAACATGCGAAGTCAGGAAGACGACTACGGCGGTGACTGGAAACGCAGAAAATATAACAATGGAGTGCGTTTTCCGTTGTTCGTTCCGTTCTCTCTTGTTCATATTTGTCATAGGGATACGATGCCCACTCTTATGACGAAGCCGCGCTTGAATCCGGTTGTGGACAGCCCAATCCAAGCAGACATAATGACTCGGCACCCGACTACGCCAACGACGACCGACATACCAAGGGCTTCCATAGTAAGAAACGCTTGGTCCCGAGCGAACCCAGTTCGCATGTCATATTCCTGGGTTTAGACCCTGATTTCTCCGAGGCGGATGTTTGTCGATACGCTTTACATGTCCTTCGATACAAAGCTAAATCCATTTCATACTTTAGCTGCAGGCTTACCTCTCCAGTCACGGATGCAACATCGAGACCGTCACCATCATAAGAGACAGATCAACAGGCACTTGCCCCATTCATATCATATACCGTGTAGTGCATTAACATGTGTGACTATTGGATTTTTGAAGGTATTTCCAAGGGCTTCGGTTTCGCTCAATTCGCGAGCGTGGAACATGCCCGTGCATTTGTGGATCCGCTATTCCCTTTCGTCCAAGTCCCGCCGCCAGCATCCTACGGGGCATCGGCGAAAGCAGCATTCTACAAAGCTCTTGAGACCGGCACTCCACATAACGGTCGCAGAGTAAAAATTGATTATTCGCAGAGCGCATTACCTCACGACAAAGGCCGTCGGCAAAACACGAACGACGGCACTCGTGACATTGGCAACGCACCTGCTGCAGTGTTGCTCTTTCGTGGACTAGACCCTCTCTCTGGTCCTCAGGCCATTGCACAAGCAATGATGGGTTCCGCAGGGCCCGGAAAGGAGGGTCACAAGGGGATGAAACGGATTGTCCTCATCAAGGATAAAGTGACTCTGGCTAGCTTTCAGTTCGCATTTGTCGAGTTTGTGGATATTCAGGTACTCGATGATCATCGGCAGTTATCATCATTATATTGACGCTTCACAGGCTGCGTCCACCGTTCTGGCGAGCAGCATGTCGCCACAGATCCATCCGTCAGGCTTTCGTATTTCGGACAAACCCGTCGCGGCCTCGTTTGCACACCCATATTCTTTTCAACCGGTCTCGGATTATATGCTGCGTGACGAAACTGCCATACCATCGTCTCTCAACCTCGGTGGTGTCGAAAACACCTTTGTCAAATACTGGGACGAGTCGGCGACTGTTGCCGTCTTGGAGTTCAAGGTGGATGAACCCGCTCCAGCCCAAGTCCCAGAAGCAGCTATGGCCTCCAAAGAAAAGGAGAAAAGGAAGAAAGCCAAGGGTATGTTTGCAGTGTTGTAAATACATCATAATGATCTAACATGCCTTAGATGATCCGTCGAAGAAGCCGCCAACGCCATCTGCGTTGCCGGTCTCTGACAAACCAGTTACTCTGAACTTCAAGGCAGGGACAACTGGTAGTAAACCTTTGGTGTCGCTTTCGGCGTCGAAAGTGCCTGTTTCGTTGCCCCTAGGATTCTCCGCAGAAGAATTCGACCCTGGTGATGAAAAGTCAGAGCCAGAGTACATAGCTGAAGATGACAAAGGTTTTCCAATTTTTCAATGCGTGGTTCTGTTCTCCCTCGCTTACACAGATCAAAGCCACTGCAGCCAAAAAGGTCGCGCCGTTGATCGCCAGCAAAAAGGTATGGGCCGAGCCGGAGTGTGACCGCTATTAGTGAGAGCCTAATAACATCTGTCCAGACTGCCAACAACATCCAGAAATGGAATCAGGTTCAGGAAGAGCTCAAGGAAGCTTCAACTTTGGTACCTAGGGTTCAAGCCGGAACAACAAACAACGAAGCAGCCAATGCTCACTTGTTGGTCACTCACCTTTCTATCTTGCAACCTTCGGCAGTGTCCAGTGGACCGTCTACAGCAACCACACCTGAGCCAATGGAAACCGAGTTTGAGTTCTCTGATACGGGCGCGATGACGTGTCTTCTCTGTGCAAGGCAGTTTAAGAGCATGGACCAACTCAAACGTCATAATAAAGAATCAGATCTTCACAAGGCTCGCGTCTTCATCCTATTCTGTGTACATATCAGATGGAACTAATGACGGTTCTTTTTGCCTTTTTACTTTTCTACGCGTTGCTCGCTGGGTATGACCCGTCCAAATCTAACAGAAAAACTTCAAGGATGCAAATCTGCGCGATATTGCGCGCCAGAAAGTGGAAGCTACGCGAAAAGCTGCTGCCCTCAAAACAGCCGAAACCGAACAACCTAAGTACCGTGATCGTGCATCCGAACGTCGGACCATGCACAACCAGCCCGATGTCCCGTTACCAGAAAACGTGACTACAGTCTCCAAGAAGAAACGATTTGCTGAAGGACCCCCTCCGCCACCCTCCCCGCCTCCTGTTCCTATAGCCCCAGGCAAGGATGAGAATAACGTTGGCAACAAACTGTTAAAGATGATGGGCTGGACAGAAGGTTCTGGTTTGGGTGCCGAAGGTGACGGTCGCGTTGACCCAATGTAATATCTCCGGAGTCTCTTCAATATAAGTTACTAACTTGTCATGCAGCCAAACATCCATATATGCACAGGGCGTTGGCCTTGGCGCCGGCAAAGCCAAAGAATTGGGAAAATATGCTGAAGGCTACTCAGGCTACGTACACATGGCCCAAGATGCGGTAAGTGCGATAGGACTTCAGGGGACAAATATGACGACGTCGTGCCGCAAATTCTTACTCTTTTGTCATAACGCAGGCTCGGGAGCGCTATGGGAGCTAGGTGGAACTCTGATTAGCTATCGCCTCTCTGTTGACCATTTGGTTTATCACCATATTTTCGCATGTTACATTGTTTTTTTTCCCCGAGGAATTATATCTATCGTCCAACGAACATTCGATACACACGATCACAGGAAGTATACAAGACTCTTTGTCACAAAGCTAGAAAACCCATGACCGGAGCCAGGAACAGGGCCAGCGCGTTGTGTGTCGCGCTCAGTCCCGAGTTTGCTTTCTGTGCCACTGTTCCCGTTGGCTGAACTGCACTACTCCACCCAGGAAGCGTCTGAGAAACCACCGCACTCGTCGGCGAGATCGAGCCCGTCGGAGGGCCCCGCTGACATGTGAAATAGGATGCCTACCAACATTTACATCAGCTCGATTTTCTATAGGTATGCAACACTTACTGCAAATATGGAGCCCAGCTTCGTGTACTAAATACGCCGCTCGTTTAAGCGTGTTTGACCGTCTACCAAAACAAACTCCAGAAGCTCACCCTCGCATAGTCCATAACCGCGAATATACCCCCACCTACATTCGCCCGGTTGAGGTCAGGCGGGGGTATGAAGTCTGCCGGCTGAGCGAACACGAGGAATACGTATCTGCACAGTACGTGTTAAGCACTTTGACCTTGCAAACCCTCACGTAACAAAAGGCTAACCTATGTGGACCACTCCCGACAGGAGGACTCGGCGGGATGTACTGGGTGACTCCCATGGCCCCTACCATGGTTATGTTTGAATTTGTCGAATTTGCAGGCCCTTCTATTTAATGGTTAGCCTCCTTCGTCATGTGGCGAATTAACGACACACGGGGGACAGTCGCGCCATTGACGAGCCAGTGTCGGCGCTGGCCCTGACTTTGATCCGACCCCGGGGGGCCAGCGTCGATCATGATGATGGTGTATTTGCCTGGGAGCCCCGCAGATGAGTTGAGAGCGGTTAGGGACAGGTTCGGTTCAAATACGGCTTCTACATGTGGGCGGATGAGTTGATATGTCCCACCGCGTTAGAAAGTCAGCCACGCACGTTCTCTCGATATGGATTGTCCTATGGCGATGTTCCCGAGACCTTTGAAGGAGACAGTGAGGCGTCCGCAAGGAGTGAACTGGGGTAGGGCAGCGGGGACGAGTCCTGATTGATTGAAATGGGCTTTAACTGCCTCTGTCTCGAGCAGTGCAGTGTTTAGTTGTGCCAGCACAGGGGCTAAACTGCAAAGGGCGAAGGCGAGACCTAGGAACTTGAACGATAACATCTTGTGGGTAATGAGGAGAGCTTGGATTCTGATTTCATTCGACCTTTTTCTCTCAACTACATTCCAAAATCAGAGTTTGGTATGCCTGCGATATGGCTCGGAGATGTAGATGAGGCAAACTAATACAAGCAGATAGAGTACAGATAGAATCATACATTCCGCTGATGAGAGCAAATAATGTCATGCCAGGTCCATGGTCGACTCTGATTCTAGCCCGAAGTCCGATACTGTGGAGAGGTCGGGCAATCCTGATACAGGGGATACCACCTCGGATTGCGAGTCGCCAGCCTCGCTCACTACTCCCTGTACCCTTCTTCTCGCCCTGCGCCTCGGTGCCGTGGATGTCGGAGACGAAGGTAAACTCGGGGGACCAAAGCCATCTGCATAGAGTGCGGCCAACATGTTTTGTGCGAGGTGCGTCGTGTCGGGCATCCCGTTGATGATGAGTGGCACGGCAGGGTTGCCTTCTGGCTTGGTTGGTCGAGCCCGGCGTGTCTTGCGGACAATCGTATCCCCGTTGCGTAATTTCTCTATCAAGTTGTCTAACACGGCATTGTCTTCTTCTCGAGGACCAGATTGGTCTTGGGCGTTCTGTTTGTTTAGCCTTGACACTGCCATGGCCTGCTTGCGTTTTTCCATCGCAAGTTTTTCCTCGGCTGCTGTTTGATTATCCGTCATGCATTTCTAGGCGAAGGCAGTGTCAGTGATCGACCGCCGTCGTGATTTCGAGACCAGCCCACTTTATACGATGTGACAAAAGTCTTGAATATCGCAAAGAACTCCGTCGATGTCATGCTCTTGTCGTCTTCACCATAGTACGCAACGACCTCAGTGAAGGTGGTCTCTGCGTGGTTGACATCATCGATAAGGTCCTCCAGCCTCGCAGTGGCCTTTCCAACAAATTGCCACAATTGCCTGCTGAAGCCGTCGTTTTGGACGACGTCAACATAATGATCATTCAATTCTTGTCGTATGCGTTTAAGACCATCTCGGAGAACGATGAGATCTTTTCTGACATCCTGCACATTAACTGTGCGCGACGTTAATGACGTTTGAACGAAATTTGCTCTATACGAACCTCGGTAAGCTTCTGCCGGTTTATTCAGTTCGTCGAGGAACTCCTCCATACTCGGAAAGTGTTTGTGAATGGTCCTCTCGAGGAAGTGCAAGAGGGTAGTGTTGTTGACGGACTTCGTATCGACAAGCTGGGCAAAAATATGAACATAATAAATGATAGCAAATGGGATGGTACAAACTTTGTTGATACTACTAACACGGAAACCGAACGCACCACCTTTGACGCCAGTGCCGTTCATGTAGTTGCCAATCATGAGGATGAGCTATGGGAGTCAGCAACAACCAAGGTTACTCATGGGGGCGAAACTCACATTGAGCACTTCTTTAAACTGCTTCGCATGTAGCAGTGCTTCGCTAGCTTGACTAACTTTCCTGGCGCCCTACAAACCTAACTGAGCGGTGTAACGTGGAATAAATAAAGCGTTTTTACCTCATCGAGAAGTAACCATTGCTCCTCGAATTTACATTTATAAAGCATGCCCTCTATTCGAGGAGCGAGTCGTTCAATCTGGATGAGCTTCACCATCAAACGATCTGATGCATGCAAGCCAGCGAGCTCCTCGGGTTCCGCGTTCCGATACACATTGAGCTTGCCAACCTAATAAGGAAGTTAGCACTGAACAAACTTATGGTTTTGTGCATGGCGTTGCACCTGCTCAGGGGTCGGTAAGACACCTTTCAGCTCGCTGAGGAAGACCTCAGTACATGTTTCCTGGTCAAACTGTTGTATTCGCCGCGCAATCTCCTCAGGTTCCAGCTTTTTGACCCGTTGGATAAGGATTTCTGCGATAGCGAGGACCACGTGACTATGCTTTCCAACACGTCCGTTGAAAAAACGCACCAACACGTTTCTTGGTCTGGGGATCGAGGACACTTTTGAGCTCAGCTTGTTTCTGTCGAGCTGTTGAAGGAAAATTAGGGTCAAAGTTTCCGTGTCAGGGTAACCATAGTTCCGGGGTCCACTTACCCAACAGGTTGATCATTAGCTGCTTGGCCTTAAAGTCCTCCTCCATTTCGGACCACACTCCGTCGCTTTGCAGCTTCTTCAACATTTCCTGCTCCTTTTGGCTATCCTCGTCACTCCAGAGCGTCTTAGCAACCTGTTGATGAGGAAGCTTGTCCCACTGAAGCTGTTTCATCTTAGTTCCAGGTGTATATGGCATATCCTTGCGGGCCGAAAGCATGACGGATAAATTAGCGCCGAGAAGCATGGACGCGCGAGCAGAACTAGGGGCGGAGCTCGAGGCAGAGGACATTCCTTTCACGGGAGGGGGTGGGG